>BGPR01025434.1:0-22334 GCA_013235015.1 Araneus ventricosus
AAAGATCGAACTCGTATCAAGATTGATTTAAAATCAGTGTGTATGAAACCGAATCTATATTTATTTCTATTAAGATAAAGATAATGCGTATTTGTAAACCATGGAACACTGGAATAAGTGACATAATTTCCAAAGCTAGTCAATATTGTGATTATACCCTGCGTTTATAAATAAACACAGTATACATCATGAACGAAAGTAAAAATGCAATACAGAGCACTGTACGCTTTGTAATAGGAGCGAAGAAAAGGTTTTTAGCATCTCAGAGACGAAAAGAATCATACAATTTCTGGATTTGACCGAGCTGACTTCCATCTAACAAATATCCAGAGCATTGCAACAGACTAGGACTTCCATCAGCTTAAGATTGAACATGCATACCAAGCAATATATAAGAGGAAATGCAATCGAAATTGATAATCGAACTCACAATCTTTAGACAGTAAAATTTATATTCAACAGTCGTAAAAATTTTCTAGAGTTTTATAATGCCTTTAAATGCCTCAGATTTTTAGTTATATTAACGTCCCATTTTTGAAGCAACACGTGTTGTGTGGTTAAATTATTTACTACTCATAATTTTGCTCCTCATTAATCTAAACAGTGAACTTAAATTTTTACCGTATAGTGGTTTTAGAATATTAATTGAATAAGGAGTAAATATAATAAATGAAGGAAATAATTTTAACTCGTAATAACCCACAGGAAATTTCTACATCCAAACTCACAAGCTGGGAAAAAGGGAGATGGTGAAAACACACCAAAGAACCGCAAAGGCAAGCAAATGAGAAATACATTTATTTAAACTAAATCAAAATTCCTGGCTGTACATGTAAAAAAATAAAACAAAATAACTTGATTTCAATTACACTAAAAATGGGCCACTTAGTAAAACTGATATAAGCAACATCATTAAAACTTTAGCATTACATTACACAATTACATGATATGCAGGTACACAAGCAATATTAAATTACCGTCTAAAACACGCAAGAATTGTCTTAACAAGTTGCACACAAAATTTTAAATATGTTAATTATAAGATTTACACTGAAATCTAATGTTATGAAAGTCCTTATCAATAAATTAAGTAAGGCAAGAGTAGTAATTAGACATTTGCACAAAGTTAATCCATAAAATCATTCATCCTTTTCATAGATAACACTTGCATTCAGGGTACACGAGGTCCGGAGGACATCAAACCGTTTAAATTGACAGCATAAGCACTTGAGGCAGGTATGCACTATACCTTTTCAGTTCTTTCAATACGAACTATGAATCACAAGCACTCAGTCACAACGAGCGCAATCCCGTTCCATCGTTCAAAGAAATTCATACACGGACTTCCAAGTAACATTGCACACTTTACCTAACTTCCATATCAGAATCGCTGAATCCTTTTATGATAGAATATCGCGATAACATTATTTCCATGTTACAACTGCTGCTCCGCCGAATCACGCACCTGATCGCCGAAACCCATCTCCGTCGAAGACCCGGCGAAACAGGCAAACTTCTATGCCTCCAGACAGCACATCCGCCGAATAGCTAGAGTCCTCCAGGGGGAAAAGTGTAGAAACGTCCGAACAGATATCCTAAACTAAACTAGTCAGAAGAAAAACCAACGTCCACAGTCGCTAAAAGATGAAAAAGCGTCCCGAGTGCTCAAGAATAGGCGCTTATATTGCACAAAAAGGATGTTGACACCATAGCGTCTTTTCTGACTGCACAAGGACGATGACAAATGGATGATGAAACCAATGTCTGCTCGCTGACAGCCTGCTTTTTCACGTTGATTCAAAACAGGAATGTGTGAACAAGTAGCGTATACTAACCCACGTGAACCTAATTTTTTTTCCAATTATTCACTTAGAATGGCACAACATAATTATAATAAATCACAAAAAATATAACACACTAACATATTAAAATATTCATTTTTAGACTTTATCACATTAAAGACAAATTTCTGAAACACACGAACAATTTTGGGAATGAGCGCAGAGTAGATAAGAGAGCTATTTTGGAAAAGGACCTAGTATTCGGTCAGATGACGAGGACAACACCTGAACTGGATCCCCCTTTCCAAACTTCATCATCATACCAGAGGGAGGATGTTCCACCAACAAAGTATGATTTTACGTGCAACAGGCCCAATTACCAGAGGGAGGATGTTTCACCAACAACGTATGATTTTACGTGCAACAGGCCCAATACACGACGGATCTTAAGTGGAATCGGGGTTCGAACCTGGAAACCCTTAGGCTTCGAGGCCGACATCTTACCACTAGGCCACAGCTTCGTCAAATGCCTCAGAAAATAGTCGTGAGATTATGGGAAGAAATTGCATAATATCCGTAAATAAATAAATTTCTATGTTTCAAACAGAAAAAAATGCCGCTTATCATTTTAAGCTGATACTAGTTTCGAAAACATTTTGTCTTTATTTATTTTGATAAAATAAAATGAATGACATTTTTAGAACACCTTTATTTTGAATTAATGCATAAAAGCAGCAAAATGTGCCATTTATAATATTCATCGTTATTGTTTCATCGCCATTTAATTGAATGAGAGTCAGCTATGCAGCATGGTTATGTTATTCAAAAAGTTATTTAAATTTATATCAGTCTTTTATATCGTATTTCATGTATTGCAGCACTAAATATAATATATTTATATAAAGGATATAGAGGCATAGGAAGTACGTTACATTATGCAACTGAATGTCCATTAATAGAATCCTGGCATCTAAAGAAACCTGCGTCCCATTTTATTCAAGTTTGGTTAGGCCAAGCTGCTGGTAATCAACAGTCAAGAAATAAAATTTACAATATTGTTAGGTTTATGCTAGCCAATAGTCAGTTCTTCAGTCCATATCCTTAAAAATCAGATCTGCCAACTGCTCTCTCCTACTCCATTCTTCAGTACGAAGTTCAGTAATAAAAAAAATATAAAGAAAATCTTTCTAGTGATACCATGGACTCTTCTACTGATAGAGACTCTTCTAGCGATACTATGGATACTTCTGCTATTATTTAAGTTTCCCTGTTTTAGTTATTTATTTCAAAACTTTTCTTTAGGTTGCTAAACTGCTTTTGTAATTTTTTCTCTGGCAAGCTTCCGATTTATGTCCATCTAAGCCGATTACAAAGAATCATTATGACTCTAGATACAAGGACATAAAGTGGTTTTATATATATTCCAAACAATCAGAATTCAAGTAACATTTTCAATATAACACTTATTAAACTAATAAATAAATTAAAAATAAAATAATGTTATCTTATTAATAATCATACAATGAAATACAAAAAGATAGATTATAAACTAATGTATATTAATACATTATACACACTAGTTAGATTATTATTACTATGAAAAAGACAACCCAGAAATTGGAATTCCAACAATCAATATATATATATTTATATATAAAGGATATAGTGTAGGCTATAGTCGACAGTTACACAATAGTCGACATAAATATGTCAAATAAAACAAAATCTGCATTTTATATATAATCTGATAAATATATGAAAGTACTTTAAGAAGGTCCTTTCATATTCATTCAATAAACTAGCAAACACATTACTTATTTAGATTGAAAAACTTAATGGAGGCATTTAAGCATAAAGTGCATGTTAAAATATATATACCTTTCCGCTTTGCGAAGTTTTCAGCCGAAAATGAGAGACGAAATCAATATTAGTTAATTTATTTTAAATCGTAATTATCCTTTCTAAATAACACCTGTATTATTCTCTTTCTATGTCTTCAAAAATATCCCCATAAGCTATGCATGAGGAAATGCTGTTTCTGTTAGATTGTTGTTCTCAATTATCTCGCTTCGCACTCTACACGCTTGTGGGTGTGTTTGAGTCAGATCAGAGAATGGGAGATCTCAATATCAACAGGGTGTGGTTCAGACAAGGTGTTTGCATTGTGCAAATCTACTGTACAAATAAAACATGATGGACTGTAGTTTTTTTCGTGTCTGCATTTATGGTTCAAGGTTAGCTAGGAAATGTTGCAGTAAGATTGTGGATCTGATTGTGGTATAAATTTCGAAATTGCATGAAGTTATAGTTATGAACTTAAAGCTACTTGAAAATTGATTTCATATGCATTTGTATGATAACTTAAAATAAATTTACAGAACAAGATATTTGCAGGATCTAACTAAGCAAAACCATGTACCTTTGTTTTAAATTGCTTTATTTCTATCTTTTTTGGATTTCTTTATTTCTTTCTTCTTCCACCGTTTTTGATTATTACTCTAGAATCTCCTTTTTTGTGTGCAGAGTGAATTGCAGATCAACTAGCAATTTTCTTCTCATACTTAAGTTCTTTGCATACAACTTGTAACTTGAATTTTAAGTAATTTCTTCTGCAATTTCTCTAAATTTTATTTGTTGAATTTAATGATCTAAAACAGGTTTTTTCCTTTAGAAGCAAGTGAAATTTGAAATGTAGTCCATTGAAAAATATAAGAAACTGTGAAAGGGAAAAAAAGTTGAATGACACTTTGCATAATGCTTGTTGTGTTAAGAAAAATGTCTTTATGATGCATCCAAAATCATGTGGTTGGACAGATTTACAATATTACACTGCATTTTATAATTAATAATTGCATTCTTGGAAAGGAGAATCAACTTTATTCTAAATTTAAGGATAAAAGCATATGGTACAAATAGATTATTCAGGCCTTTATACTAGTTTTTAAATATATAGGAAAGTCGAGATTTTAAAATATTTACTTCATCTACAGTTTCGAAAAATAAAGTACAAAGAAAAATGAAAGGCATCGTAATGTTGTGATTTTCCTTGTTTTCCAGAAACATTTCTGTCTTCCTTTGTTAAAGAAGGAATGTATTGATTTATCTTGTTTCGAGGAAAATAAAATATTTATAAAGCATTCTGTGGAATGTAGAAAAACAGTTTGCACGAAACGAACGGCAAAGCTTGTTACAAAGCTCTTGAAGATTCCTGTGAAGAATGTTAGATATTCGACGTATATTTCCAAGTAAAAGAAATAATTCAAACATCTTAATATAAAACATCAGTAAAAAGTATTTGATTTTGTGATAACAATTTTCGGGCTTTTCTTGTACACAACATTTTTAAGAGAAAAATCGATTATCACAAATCTTCGTAGGACTGCTATTTTGCTCCACTGAACTTAAATATTTATGCTTGAATACGGATCATAGAAAAGATAAAATATAAATTATAAACATTCAGGTTATTTATTTTTGTTATTTCTTATTTATTGATTTTTTATAGGAACTTAATCTTACCCAGCTAAAAAAAAATCTGCAGAAAATTTCTTTTTTTGAAGATTTCTTAAAGATTTTTGCAGATTTTTTGAAGAAAGAAAAAATCTGCATTTTTTCTTCAATTTAATCTGCATAAAATCTGCAAAAATTTTTCTTATTATATTTTTTTCTAAATATTCGGCAGATTTTTTGAAGACAGAAAAAAATCTCTATTTTTTCTTCAATTTAATCTGCAGAAAATCTGCAAAAAAAAATCCTATTATATTTTTCTCTAAATATTCTGTAGATTTTGTAAGACAACAAAAAATCTGCATTTTTCCTTCAATTTTATCTGCAAAAAAAATTTATTTTTATTTTTTCTTTAAATAACCTGTAGATTTTGTAAGACTTTGCATTTTGTCTTTAATTCAATTTGCAGTTATTTAGCATATTTTCACAAAATCATTAAACTCGACCAATATCTGTTGATTTTTTGAAGATTTAACTGCAATTACATAATATCTGCATTTCTTTAAATACATATTTTGCACCATATTCTCTAATATTGCAGCTTTATTTTCCAATGCATATAAAACAAAATTAGAATGTAATTATAATTATTGTTTAATTCTACAGCAGACAGGAGTTTCAAAAATTTCCCAATGGAAAATTGTCTTAGGACTAAATTTTTTAAATATGCCACTGAAAAAATGAATTCTAAATTAATCTTTAAAATAAATATTTGAGGTTTTACCATTTTAAACTTTTACCAGATAATTTAATTAATTTCCAATTAGTTTTCCAATTGTCTTTCTGACTAGCTATTTTCCTCGAAAAAGAAAGGAAAAGTGGAGCTTTCGCCCTTTGGATGGAGAGAAGGCTTACCAGAAAGATAGAAGGTGAAAACGAATTTATTGAAACTGAGAATCTAAATTATTGAACAAAAATATTATTAATCTCATCTGTTACACATCTCTACGACTTTTGAAACAAGTATTCTGACCTTGTTTGATTTTTACACCACTAGATGGCGCAACGAGAGCCATGGTGACGCTATAACTCAAATAGTTTAATTTATCCCCATCTTGAGTATGCCGACGTGGCCTTATGGTTAGAGCGCCTCCCTTTAACGTGCCTGCTTATAGGATCGTCACATTCTATATCGTATAAGTAAGTTGATTCACAAATTAAATTAATAATTAAACCTTTTCTATAGAAAAATATGCAGGTATTTGGAACATATTTTTTTTCTACAGAAAATCTGAAGGTATTTGGAACATAGTTTTCTTCAGATATTCTGCAGATTTTTTTGCAGATTTTATTTAGCTGGGTATCGTTGGGAAAAAAACACATTCATCTTGTACGAGAAAAATCAATTCGCTTAAAATTTTATATTCATGAAAACTCATTTTTGGATAATAATGGTAATATTTTAAGCGTAATTTCTGAAAAAAACCTTGTTTCACATATTGCATTAATTAAGCATATCTACTATGGAAAATTATTTTAAAGCAGTTACATATATTTAAACATATAATTCAGTTTCATAAGAGAAATTCTTCTGTAAATCTTCTCAATCTTCAAATCTTCCGTTTGAATAATTTTTACATCATGCATTTCGCATGTCGCAATTATCCATCCTATAAACTTTATTCAGTTAAAAAGGAGTTTTCGTATCTCTAACGGGAAATGCCTCAGAGATTATTCGAACAGTACATTAACTAGGCAAACACGTTTGCAGCAGTGTCAACTAGGAACTCATGAATTTATCATAAAAACATCAGCTGTTCAATAAGGAATACTTTCTCATCCAGGCATAATCAATCATGGACGTGACATACCAGAAGAGTTTTTGAATGAATTTTAATTAAAGACCAGCTGTTTACCTCAGTTTCACCTAATGCACGTTTAAAAATCGATAGCTTTATCCATGAAAGTTCCTCGACTCGTGTAATGCGAGATAAGGCACGTCAAATAGTTTCAGGTGCAAGGACGTTATTTTGTTGTTCTCAAGTGTTTTATTATTTAGTTTGTTTTTTACTAATGTGATGGCATTAATCTTTATGTTGTTATTGAAATTATTTAGGTAGACAAAAATTATATTTTTAAGGAGCACCACAATGTGAGTGGGTTGTAACTCAAATATTGACAGATGGAAGATTCTTGGAGTGCACTAATTGCATTCGTGTATTTAAGTACACTCATATTTCCATTAACTCAATATTTTAATTTTTTTTATTGAACAACGAATGACGGCAATTATGACATTATTTTCCAATGATAAATATATCACTAAATGAAATCTATATAATTTTGTATAGCTTTTATTTGTAGAATAAACGAAAGCACCGATGGCATAGAGCGCCTAGTAACTGCGGTCATAAAATAACCTATGTAAAGACTGATTTCAGTATACGATTGCATATGAAACAGAGAAAGTACAATAAATGTGAGACTTCAAAGAATAAAGCTCTTATTCATACTGTGATTTTAAGGAAGTAATTATGCTGATTTCTTAGCAAATGAATTTCGTTTGACACAAGTAGTTTTTAAACACGAAAAAAATCTTGTAGTGAAAAAAATACCTGCTAAAAAGTATAAAAGATCACTCAGTTTTATGAGGAAATGCTTATGAGCATGCCTTTTGTCAAAATCTTGATACAGTAGACCAGCTTAATGTGATCACTTAGGGACTTAAGAATTTTGATAACATTAATCTATTGGGTAAAATCAACTATATTTTTATGAAATCAAGGGGGAAAAAGAAAAAAAACTTACCTCAGGGCTATCTATAATTTATTTAAAAAATAACAATTAAAAGATTCTTTAATTGTTGCTTGGCGACAATTATTCCTTCAAAGTTCATTTATATATTGTTTGTACTAGTATTGCTTTTTAAAATTTGTGGAACGATGATGCACGCCTCATTTCGGTGTTCGTTGGAGGATTTTCTTCAACACATTCGTCCCCGTCGGAATCGTCAACTTTTATTGCTTGGTCTTGCTGGCAAACAGCTCGGCAAATTTCCAAGTCTGTTATTGTGGCAGCAACTGAAATTTCCTCTTCAATGGATATCCATTCTTCATATTCTTCCTTCTTCATACCTTCAGGAGGTTCAATGATAATTACAGACGGTCACGTCCCTGCCCGCTAAATGGACGACCTCCAAAGAGAGGTCATGAAAGAAAAACCCAGAAATTCTGAGGATGTGTGGGGGAAAGTGGCCCCCATTTGTTTCCTTACAAGTAGAGTGCGAAATTCTACGAAAGTCAATCGTTAGCGCTGTTTGAAATGAGGGATCGGTCAATTCTCTAAACTGAAAACTGATAACATTAAACGATGTAGTGATGACACTAAACGAATAGTTTTGTGTACATTTGAATACGTTGGTTCGGAACCAGAGGTTTTGATAATATAAAGCGAATGATAACATTAACCGCGATCACATTAAGTGGAGTCTACTGTAATGATAATCATCGATAGAAGTGCACTATAATAAAAGGTAATCATACTCTAGGTACAAATACATTTTGCAAGAAGTGTGATGCAAATAAGCAAAATTTGCTACGAAAGAAAGAGATTCCGACAGGAATTTGAAAAATCTTCGAGAACAATTAGCATTATCAATACATTTTAGAGGCTCCTTACACCTCTATTGCAGTTGGAACAGAGGAGAGTTTAATAAATATATAAACATAATATTATAGGCAATTCCCGGAACATGCATAAATGTCATCTGTAAAATATAATCGTGAATGGCAGTTTCCATTGCTACAAATACTGTTAAAAAAAAATATGGGGGAACAATATTTCATTAACTTCGCGCGCTGCGCTTGGAATCTCTTTTCAGATCAACAAAATCTCTTTTGTTCTATATACATCTTTTGAAAAATTAAACGTTTTTACAAATATCTGGGGAAGACGATAGTAACACTCCAGTAATTCTTATTGCATCTCTTCTAAAATTACATGAAAAAGATGATAATAAACAACAGCTCATAAATTGAAGTTATTTCCAAGAACTAATATTATTCTTGACTTAGATTACAATACAAAATCCAAAGAATTTCTGCTGATTGCCCATGATTTCTTTCATATAGGCATTAAATTTCAATCCAAGACTTCCATTCTTCTATTAGTTTCTGAATTAAAATCAATTTCATTTTGCAAAAATTTGGTTTCAACGCATCAAGACATCATAAATTGATTTTTCAAATGATTAAGAAATATTAGCTGGATTAATCTTCAGTACATAACCTTTCAGTTTCAAAATAAAAAAAAATGTGCAGGAGTTCATTCTTTCATAAATTAAAAAGTGTTTTAGTATCTAAATTTTTTTATGTTTTGCAATAAAGCATCCCAAAAGATGCTTTTCAGGATTATTCATTATTTTTTTCAGTTGAATCAGAGGAGCTTTATTCCGACAAGATGTACTTTCGTGGAAGGAAGTCGATACTATAAATTTCTGTTTAAAGATTATGGAACAAAGCTGCAAAAATCATGATTAGTTAATACGTAATATACAAACATGAACAAAGTTTAACTCTTTAGAAAGTTTATGGGACAGTAAAAATAAAATTAATAAACAATATATTATTTTTGCCTATTAAATACCAAACTATGCAAAACTAAAAAAAAAATGAAAATATTAAAGAAAAGAAAGTTTTTGGTTGCATCAGCTAATAATTGGAAATAAGTTATTATTCAAATATTGGAAGTTTTGATGAAAAAACGGTATCCTAAAAATAATATTCCCAATCCATTCTGCATTCCTGATTTTATCAAAAAGTTAGTAGAATCTGTAAAGTCGTTGCTTTGTTGAACATTGCCTTTATGATGGATATTCATTATTTGATAGTGTTCTATGTAAAAGGGAGAATTGGCATTTTATTGTAAGGTATTTTCATATCCCGCTATCTCATGATACTCAGCACAACTGATTTGTCATTTGATTTCAAGTATCTGCAATACCCTGTCTAGTTTGCATTTGCTATGACTCACAATAAGGTTCAAGCCGAGAAAATGAGAGTCGATAATCGATTATTTAGAGTCTTGATTACAAATTATATATAGATAAAGACTTAAGAATTCATATACAATTTAGCCCCTTCTTGGTCTGTGCCGCATGTCATACATTCGGCTATTCCATGCCCGTAGGCTATTTAAATCAGTAATTAAGTCAACGTAGCAATTAATTTTAAATACAAAAATCACATGGTCACGATTAAACGTCTAAAATATCCTTTATGATCTTAAATAGATTGAAATAATTAAAAAATATCGGAAATGGGTGGTGGCATCTAATTAGAAGATTAAATGAAAACGTAAGTCATGGGGTTAGCCCCAACTTGCGAGAACTACAATTTAACCTCAACATGCACAAATGAAGTGAATAAATATCGCAAAGTTAAAAAAAGTATAACCAAATAATAAATTATGCGAAGAACAATGCAAAAATTATCGACCGATTGCAATTCTGAGTCCTCTATCAAAGATTTTTGAAATTATAATACATAAAAAGCTTGCCCCCCCAGGTTAAAAATATAATTTCTTCTGCTCGACATGGATTCATGACTAAACGTTCTATTTCAATTAATTTATTGTGCTTAACTGACAAAATTATTTCCGCCTTTGAAGACAATTGTCAACTAGATGTTATTTAGACTGATTTCTCAAAGGCATTCGATTCGATCGACTTTGGTATTCTTATGAAGAAATTGAGCATTATCGGATTTCATGTCAATCTTGCTCAATAACTTTTCTCGTGTTTGAGCAATCGGACTCTATACGTCTATTTTAATAATGTCGTTTCTAATGCATTTTCAAACACATCTGGAGTTCCTCAGGGTTCAAATCCTGGTCCTTTGCTTTTTATTTTGTTTAAAAATGATTTTTGTGGTGAATTTGGTTTTTCTGGCTGTCTCTTGCTTGCCGACGATCTGAATTTTTTCAGAAAAATACGATCCAGTACAGATGCTACTCTTTTACAAAACGGCCTTGATAACTTATATCAGTGATGTATCGCTAATAAATTACTCCTTAATGTTGAAAAGTGTTACATCCTTAGCTTTACGAGAAATTCACAGCTTATTTTTTACTCTTACCAAATCAATGGTATTTTACTACGTCGATCTAAGTCAGTTACTGACCTTGGTGTTGACACTAGACCCAATTTTACCAACATATTGATAACATTGTCTCTAAGGCATACACTAAACTTGGCTTTATCAAACGTAATACCAGACATTTCTCCGGTGTACTTGCTTTGAAAGTTTTATTTTTCACTATTGTCCGCTCGGGTCTTAAGTACTGTTGTCTTGTCTGGGACCCTTACAATAAAAATAAAATTATAGAACAGGTACAAACTAGGTTTTTGCGTTACTTATTTTACCGAACAAATCTCTATTATCCGCAAGACTTATCCTCATCTCAATTATGTAACATCTTCGGCATTCACAGTTTGAGAGTCCGACGTGATCTTTCTTGTCTTTTATTTTATCAAAAGATATTTAATGATGACATTGATTGCAGTGACATATTGAGCCATATCACTTTTTCTGTGCCGACTAGAAGTCTGAGGAAGAGTTGTTTATTTGTAAATGTATTTGCCAGGTTTAATTACATACGTAATTTTTCTATTTATAACTTTTGCAAGATTTTTAACTGGTACTCTGATGGTCTTGATGTGTTTAATATGTCTTATGGTGTTTTTAAGACTGAATGTTTGCTGCTTTTGTGTTTTTGAAGTGTTTTTATTTCGTGTGCTTTTTAAATTCGTGTTGTATTTTTAGTGATTTCTGTGCCTATCTGTTGTTTCTATTAACTGTGTTTTACGGCTATTTTAGTGTTTGTTTTTGTATCATGTACTCTGTAATTGGAGTTTAATCTGTATTGTGCATTTTTAACTACATAAACACACTTTCAGGTTGGATGCTTCTCGCGCGACAAAAGGTTAGATTGCAGGTTTTACAATTTCAATTTATGTCTGATTCATTGCATTAAATTAGAATGTAGAGATATACAATTTTAAATCCCAATTAGCCTTTACTTGCACTCTGCATTAAAAGATATTCTCCCCAGTTAACCTTTTATTGTAATAGAGAAATGTCAATACATTAAAGGCAATTCCTTTATGACCCATTTCGGATATGCAATTCAAATTCTGTCGAAACTTGTAATTATTCAACGTTTATCTTGCATATTATTGAAGGTCTGAAACTTCAGATGGTCATCATATTTAGCAAATATCCTGAAATCCTGTTTCTAGACCACTGCTAATGCTTAATTCAATTATGCGCAAGTTGATATAGTGGTTTAATAATGTTTCAAGTTATTAGCCAGATTTGTGATTATATAGTAACCAAAGGGTTCCCGATTATAGGGAATATGATTATCTGCTTAATATTGATTCAAATAGAGTTTATTGAGTACAGAATGGGCGCCTTATGAATATTTACTCAAGAGAAAGCAGCAGAAATTTACTTAACTGATAACATGAAAATGCTATTATATGGGCATAGTATGAAAATCCTCTTAAGTGGCCATGGAAGAGTTTGCTCAGTTCAAAATGATTTTCGACGAATTTAAAGAGAGAAAACAACACTTTTATGCCGTAAAATTTCATCTGTGAAGATTACTTTATATTTTTATTGCGTATAATGTGTGAAAATTCTTTCAACCATACTGCCCCAAACAAGGACGTTCTAAAGAACAAAAGAAAACGTAGTTCCATGCTTAGAAATCTGAAACTTAATGCCGTCATAAACATACTAGATTTACGAAGCGACTGTTAATAAATGGTTTAGTTCTTAAAATTTCGGTTTATCGTACTTATTTTTTTAAGGTGATCAAAACTTCTGGCTGATTTTATGATCTCTCGTAAATTTCTCCATTATGATTCTGCAAGACGGAATTTTAATTTACTATGGATATCAGCTCGTTTTATATTCAGAAACAACTGCTTACAATTAAATATCTGCAAAACATATCCTTCAAAATTGTTAAGAATTCTGGATCAGATGATTTTCAACATAATATTTCTCCATCTTCGCATATCTTTTCGTTTTATGTTTAAAAACTATGTGGTTGTTTCCAATAAAAGCTGAAAATATTTGTGAACAGTTGTTGCAAAACTCAATCGATAATTGGCGCTTGAATCAAGAACAAATGTTTTCAAGAATATTTCAGACAGTGAAAATTCAGAGACAAGCATCCATTTTTATGCAATCTTTATTAAAAGTACAAGAAATCCCGTAATACACTTGGACACTAAGAATAAAGTATCCGAGTCTGAGTGAAATGTTTCGGATCAGAAGTATTTCGGCTCAAGACAGAATTCCACAGAAAAGCATTCTTGTGAAGGATTAAATGCCCTGATTAAATCTCGCATGAGCTTAACAGTAACTTTGGTGTAATACGGAAGCGTGAAAAGTGCGATGTCAGTTTATGTTTGCCTTCATCAATTGATTGCGGTTTTGAAATACAGTCAACTTTCAAAACCGGAAGTTTATAAATATAAAAAGTAGCTAAAAGCAATACAAAGGGTATACACTCGTTTATATCCATAATGCTATAAATAAATATTTTGTCATTTTGTATTTCTCCGCTTCCTTTTCTACATTTACTCCCACTTTAGTGTTTTTGATTAATATTTATTGAAATATTATAGCAGAATGAGTCTGACAAATTAAACTTACGGCATAAAGACACTAAAACATTGCATGTAAGAAGTGTTATTATCTTTTATAATGATTTTCAACTGATAATACAAGAACTTTTCACTATTAAGTTAAACATAAAAAACGTCTTCCGCTAAATGGAAGTAAGCTAATAAATGGCGCATTTATTCTTTTTATTGTGCAGATGAAACGCCTAATAAATACAATATGTATGCAGTTAAGTACTTTTAAATGATCTTTAATGAAACTAATCAGCCATTGATACTTACAGTAAATACAAGTAAGCCCTACAATAGAGTATTTACCAAAAAATTACCACGTCTTTATTTTTATTCCTAGAACAACACTGGCACCTCATTATTTTTGAACAGGTGGAAACTTACGTATATTGTGTGTGCGCAGGATTCAGGTGATAAAACTAACCTCCAGAAATTGAAAACGGCCACGCGAAAGAAATGTAGATTATTTTTTTATGTTGGCTTTATGCTGCATTGCAAATCAATGCGTTCTTTCAGAAAGCACGAGGCTCCCAAGATTCGTGTAGCGTGTTCGGCACTTTAGCAGAATACTGATATCGTTTTTATACGCTTACATTAAATGTGTAATGCATTGGGTGTTATGGAAAGCCTGAGAAGTATTTTCTTATCTGAAAAGTAAAATATATTTTAGCTCATCGTATGCATATTTTCTCGAAAGATTAATGTTATCTATGAATTTCAAAGACTTTAAAGCAATTTTCTTTATTTTGAAAGCAATAAAACTTTATCTTATGTAAGAAACTGAATGTCCTCCCTCTTTTAAGAATATTGATAAAGTGTTTTATGCTTGCATTAAGTGTAATGGTTTGATTAATACAAAAACACTTCCAAGTTCTTTAAGTGCTAAAACACAAGTATATTTCAAGAAAGTTTGCATGTAATAAGTATCCTAAGTAATTGATGCTATTCTTCGATTTGAAAAGTTACAAAAGATAAAATAACGCATTATATTTAAAATAACATTAAATATTTAATTTTATAAAATTTAAATTTTTCCAAACGCTACGACCTTAAAAATAAGATTTTAAGATCAATACAAAATCCAATAATCCCCATATGACTCGGCATTTGCTTGGAATAAAGTTCTAAATAATTGATAGAATTTGAACATGAAGCACACTAGAACCCGATTTTGTTCCAAGTATTATATTTATATGAACGCTACAGCGAAATTATTAGCAAATGTTGCATTATGCCTTTAGAACAAAAATTTATTCGGACAGTTTCGCATTAGATTTAACATTGATTACTCGTTTGCAAGAAATTCTGCCCATTATATACTTTCTTCAGTAAAAATTGCATAGAGAAGTTTAACAAAAATAGATCCTTATCTCAAAGGTTGCTATTGAAAGATGCTAATAATTGGTTGTTTCACTCACGTTTGTTGTATGTATTATAAAAGGTGCACACAAATGAAGTGACACATTAAAAAATTAATAAAACAAAACTAAAAATGTTGGAACTGAGAATTTTTTTGAATGCGCATCTCAAAAACTTTTTATCAGATAGGTAACATGCCATTTCGGTGGTCTAGGCCGTTGTAAATTACTGGAAATCAAAAATTTGTTTAGAGTCATTTTCTGTGATAATATTAAAACTGGAATAAAAATAAAAGCATGTATTTGTAGAGAATTTTACGTTCTTTATATTGTTAATCCACATTTAGTGTGAAAACTGAAGATTTTTCGTTATATTCAAGAAAAACTGGAAAAAGAACCAGAAAACACGCATCGGCTTCTGCTGAGCGGTAGCCATTGCGTACGGAATTTTTTCGCTGTAACAAATTTAGAACGGCGTATCTCCGCGTTACCCGTCTGAAAATACTTTTTGAGATGCGCTCTTATTTAAAAAAACCGTAGTTCCAACATTTATATTTTTTATTAATTTTTGAAATGTGTCACTTTATTTGTATACACCCTGCAAATTAGAATGTAAAAAAGTTCTCATTATCTACGAGTAACTAGATACAATAAAATTAAACATTCACAGTAAAACCTCGGTTAACCGAACTAAACGGGGTGAAGCCATTTCGGTTAAGCCATGAGCATCTGTTACTATTTTGTATCTAATTACAGTATGTAATTCTGAAATGTTTTGAATGTAAAACGATTTAAAATCTTTCTTTGTAAGCTACACTTATGTTCTTTATTAAAGTTAACCCTGCGTCGGTAGCAATGCTCCTGACAGGCATTAATAAACAACATCGTTATTAATGTGGTTAATACCCATTAATTTTAATTAAAGCATTCTAAAGTTAATCATTGACCTTTTTGGGGAGGCTTAAGAGAAAAAAGTATGGATATCGTTGCAAAAATGTCTCGCCTTCGCGATTATTCCTGTACAGCACAGTAGCTAATCAGTACCCAGTCGGTTAACCCGAGTTTGGTTAACCGGGGTTTTACTGTAATTTTCTAAGATGATAAAGCGGTCACGCAGGTTTTACTTTTTAAATCATAGTCTCGTGATGCTTTGGGAATCATTGGGTTTTCGGAATGCACGTGTCGTAAAAGATTCCTGAGGAGTTTTCGATATTTGAACAGAATGCTATCTTTAAAATTAATTCTATTAAGTTGTTTGTTAATGAAGCACTAAAAAAAAATTTTTTTTTCAAAAATGTAAAATAAGTTTCGTATCCCGGTACAAGAATTTTAAATTAATAGTTGTGTTTCTGTAAAAGTAGAAAATCTGAATGAAATTATTATATTTTTCTAAACAAGAAAAAGCTACATTTTACATGAAAAAAAATTGAATATTCCAACACATATTCAATTATCATTTTTTACTATAACTGGATGAATGTTGACATGAAAAGCACTTGGATTTGAAAGACTTATGGCAAACTGTTGTTTGTCAAATTCAGCCTCATATAATCAACAATTTTGCCATGGACAAGCAGCAAATAAATAGTGAATAGGGAAAAATGTATCAATCTTAATTTTGAATGTAAATATTTCGGTTAGTTATCAGTTCGCAAGAATAAAAAATTACTACATTTCTTGTGCGTTATTTCTTCCTATATAAATATTAAAATAAAATATTTGCTGGCGCAAAAATACATTGAAATATGTCTTTCTTCTCCTATTCAGTATCAGAAGCATCAAAATAATTCTGGTTACTTTGCTATCGATATGAACATAAGCTATATGGAATTAAGGATTTTTCAATTTTTGGTTACAAATGTCAAACGGTAGTTTGATAAAATGTTTGAAATCTCTAACATGTCTATAAATCATTTGGCATTGTCCATAAAACTACATGATTACTATTAGATTTTTCCCCCTAACATATATTTGGTTGAAAAGCAATACAAAATGACTCTTTCTTTAAATCAGATTTTATCTGTTTGTAATTTAGTGTTTTCCTTACAATTTTATTTATGCATGTTTCGATTTCAGTACATTGGATCATCCTTTACAAATGTTCTATTAGTAAATTTTTATTAACTTTATCCATTTGCATATTTTATGAATAAATGCAATTTATAAGTTGTCTAAGTTTATTCCAAATAACGTATTTCTTTGAGCAGAGTTTAAAGATAAATATTTTAACTTTCTAGACTAAATCTTAGGGATAAGAGACATTCTCGGTGTTAAGAAATCGGGAATTTACCAGTTGAGAATGAACGTCTCCTATCTCCAATCTTTAATAACTTTGAGCAACATATGATTTCACAAACTTTTATATAACTTGGATTATTTCATGTTTGTGAAGATGGAGTTTTGTAGGCAATAATCCACTAACTTCCTGATGTGATGGAGTTTTTAAATTTTTTACACTTGTGTTTTCTCTGTGGCGAGACACCGTTTTAATATTTTCATAATATAACTATCAGTTAATCGAATAATTTAATTAAATTTTGATTCCATATGATAGATACCACCTGGTAGTGAATTTGAGAAAAAAATGGATTTCAATAATAATTCAATAAAATTAATTTAATATTTATAAGAAAATTATAAATATAAACCTAAAGAGTAGAAAACTAATTACAAAAAGAATATTTTTAGTTTTTAGTACACTTGTAAAAGTGTGTTTTAGAAACTGTTTTTATTCATTCTTGTTTAATATAGTCCACTCTATCGTTATATGTAACATTCAACTAGCGGTACATTAGAAATAAATATAATAATCTCCAAACAATAAATTCTAATTTGTCTCCTTAGAAACTAAAGTCAGAAGATTTCATTCTGTAACAAATTATTAAAAGTGAAATCCAATATTTACATATCACCGGATTCTCTAAATAGGAAGATTACGAAAAGGAATATGGCCGCCCTTCTAGGAGGAAGCCATTTTTTTGTGTGCCTCGACCGAATTGGATCGGCAATTTTTCTAGTCCATATACAGACGGTAATTTTACTTAATTTTTAAACAGATTGAAACGAATTTTGTAATAAATATTTTTTTGAATTACGGGATAACAGTCTTTGTTGCCAAAAATCCCTAAACCTCGTATCTCTCAGAGATACAATTCAAGAATGGGAAGATTACTTTGGATTTCAAACACTATGTTTATTAGGATGCATGAAAAAATGAAAATAAAAATAGTTTAAACCAAATCTTTGTGAATATTCATTTATTGATGTCCATTGAACTGATGTGGACAATAGAACAAAAGAAATATCTCCTCTCGCACAGGAAGAGTATTTTCGGAATAATAAGGTATTCTCTATAAAATAATATTGAAAATTTTAAACTTCCAGGTCAAGATGAATTTTCAATTGCATAGAAATATATGGTCATATTTACTGCTATTTCTATTGAAAAATTAGTCTCACTGATGAAGATTTTCAGAAGTAACTTTAATAAAATTTCAACACAATCATTACCACTAACAATAATTGGTGGTTATTTTAACACCAGAAAATATCTTTAAAATAATATGAAATTATGACGATAGTAATCTAATTAATTACAAAACATCTTCTAACTACAGTTCATGAAGAAAAATTTAAAGAATCGTGCCCATTTCTGATGAAGATATTAAATGTCATAATATGCATTTCATTCATATTTAGTAAAATACTCACAAATACCACAAAAGCGTGTGCTATTAATCAAACGCTATTAGGAAACGGATATCCATTCGTAAAACGTGAAATGAACAGTCTCGTCTTAAGATTCCATGAATTATATGATAGAAATATATTCCTGCTATTCTTTAAGGAAAATATTGTTTATCTAAGAAAGACGAAATTTGGATTTTTCTAAAACAGTTCCTCATAATCATCATAAATTTTATTTAACGTTCTGGTTCAATATATATTTAAAAGAATAATGGGACATTCTTTAAGAAAAAAAATATACGACTTGATTTAAATGCCAAATAATCTATTCCTGTTTGAATAAGGAAGTTTTCATTTCCTTATTATAATTATTAGTAAGGAAAGTTAAAAGAAGTCAGAGATGTTTGCTTTCCTTCATTATTAAGTAAACTGAATATTTTCGAGATGCTTAAGAATTTAATTTCCATACGCTTATAATTTGAGATAAGAAAATGTGCCGACTAAACTAGACTAAATTTTTTTAAAGTTGAACTAACAAAACTAATGAAAACTTTGATTTGCTCAGCTTTCCATTTTTATAAATGGCCTAAGTTAATTTAACACTGTAAGAAATCGTTTACGAGTTTCAAACATTTTATTTTAATAATTTTTTATTCCATACTCTAGTCAAAAGGAAATATTATTTACATTAATGTCGGTGAATCGCATTTCTTTCATTTGCCCTTGATATTCTATACAGCACACATTTATTAGCAGCTTACGTTAAGCATACTGATTTATGTTTAATCAGCATTAAATTTCAATTAGATGTTTCAGAAGCTTTCAATTATTTAAGCTAAAATCTTTAACAAAATCCAATATGCTGATATATTTTTTCAGGTGCAGTAACTGCTTATTTCAAAATCATAGCTCTAAAGACAAAATTTTCATTCAATTATTTTAATTCCTTTGTGAAGTAAGAATCATATTCTAAATGATGCAGGCTGGCTAACTAATTATAACTTTTACTGCTTAATGCTATATCCGAAAATTAATTTTTTATTGGGAAAGTGAGAAATTCTTATTTGATAATTGCAACACACTTTAAACGTCGTATACGCCACTTACCACTTATTTCAACTTATTTAAAGCAACACCTTACTTGTTAAGCTACATAACAGCTCATGATTTTGAGCAGTGGTCATGTCATATGAACAACACCTGTGCTATCAACTAACTTTCAAAACTTCCGCAACACATACACTGAAGTGCCAAACGTCATACGATACCTCCTAATAGGGTATGGCAGCTCCTTTTGCTTAGCAAAGTGCAACAGCTAGTTGCGGCATTGACTCAACAAGGCGTGGGAAGTACAAACATTAGAAATCGCATATTACAATAAAGATTTTGTCACGAGAGGACCAACCAGAGAGAAGATAATGATTTGGGCTCACTCCGTTTCACAGAAAGCTTTTAATGATTTGTAAATTTCAATGTTTTTGTTTCCTGTGCCCAAGACTTATATATTTAGTTGAAAATAGGATGCAAAGCTTGAAAAATAGCGAGCTATTTTAATTGCTGTTCGACGATTATTATTCGAAGATTATTTATAAGTATGTATGATATTCAGCTTATTCAATTTTTATATAATTCAATAAAACTATTATGAATTCGTGTTTGATAAACAGCCGTTTGTGGAAAACCTCTCATCATTTAACTTCTCTTGAACAGCAACGGAAATCTCGCTGTAATGCCGTTATCTTTCTAAATCTTAATGGTATTCGAAATTTTTATATAATTTGCACTATGTATCTGGATTACAAATTATAACAAAAAAGTACTATTTTTCGCGCATGTGTAGTAAAAAATATTTACAACAATTACTCATATTATTTCCCCTAATATTCAAAATATTATCCTGCAATTTCAATCCAATGCTTCACTAGTTTATCGTGATGTATTTTGTAAGCTTCGTCGAATTTGTATGAAAACTCTGTATGCTGTCAGCAAAAAAAAAAAAAAAAACATGCGGAAAAATTCAGAATTTTTAAAGAAAACCTTTCTATCTACCAGAATATGCATGCTATCTTTACCAAAATATATGTAAGTATTGCTAACAGGAAACAAAAACAGTGATGAAAAACGCAAATCATTATAAGCTTTATGTGAAAAGGTGTCAACGAAACAATTTATTTTTTTCTTTATCACTTGGTGGTGGATCCCCATGTGACCAAATCTTCACTGTAAAATATGAGTTTCAACTATTGTACTTCCCACGTATTGTTGAGTCAATGCCAAGTCGAGTTTCTGCACTTGGTCTGTCAAAAAGAAGTTCCTTAAAATATTAGGAGGGATATTATGACTTTTGGCACTCCAGTGTATGCTAGAGAGTTTTTGAATCTCTCAGATTTAACTCGCTCCATTTTAGCTTAGACGGTCTGTCTTTGATGCAATAAGGCCTCGCACCAATGATCTGGAAGCCGGGACTTAGCCACCAGAGGATTAGGCATTTGTTACAGATTATCATTCATTATAATGCACGCTTATTTCTTTTATAAAACTTATTTCTATTCATCTTTTTTCAAGACGCATGATTCTTTTTAATAAAGGTTCCTGTCTCTTCATAAATTATGCAGTACATATAATATTTATGAAGTCACTTAATGAAACGTTTCAGTCACATGTAAAAAGTGACTAGGCATGCAATCTAGCATCTAACTGTATGCAATCTTGCGCTGTACTGTG
This sequence comes from Araneus ventricosus, assembly GCA_013235015.1. Lineage (NCBI taxonomy): Eukaryota > Metazoa > Arthropoda > Arachnida > Araneae > Araneidae > Araneus > Araneus ventricosus. The sequence continues at coordinate 21,705 of BGPR01025434.1, forward strand.
ACGTCACATATTTATTCGTTTAAAGATGCATGCGCAATGGACTGCAAAATGTAATAGCTGCGACGCATTTGAAGAGCATCATAAGATTATGAATAGACAAGGTAATCAAAACGCAGGATATACCATTACTTTATTTTCTAATTGGTTTCACTCATAATAATCTCAATTAAATTTCATTGAAAAGCAAATATTTTAAAACAGTCATTATAATTTAGAATTTTCTCATACTTTTTCTCAATAAATGATTAAATGATCTCATACTTCATCACGTGTGCATGAACGTGATCATGACAAGCTAATAAGTACTTTAATTTCTGCACTCGTTTCGAACATCTAAAACATTTCCTTTAACGTGCTATTATGGCAATGGCGATAAGTTTCCGCGTTCTGATTTTTGTATCTGTATCGGTTTCAAACTTTTGACATTCCTTTAACAAAAATATTTTCCTTGAGATATATCATCAAAAGTAATTAGTTGTTACCACTGCTACCCTGAAAAAGCAATGGTATGCCGAATTTATCATATATCGCTTCGGCGACTAGCAGCATAAATGTAAATCGTTTGAAACATCATTTTGATGAAAACTGTTCATTTCAATTTGGATTTCTTGTACCAAAACTCAACAGTGA
>BGPR01025435.1:0-22333 GCA_013235015.1 Araneus ventricosus
CATTCTTCATAAATATTATTTCATTACCAGTAGAAAGGTTTTTTGCGTGTTTGTGGCCTTCAAATATATATTTTTAAATGTTTGTAGAAGTGACAAACAAATTCTGTATTAATAAATTAAAGCTGTTGGCTTATTCATGATTTAAACTGTAATTTATAAGGATGTTAGACATGTATTTGTTTGATATTCTTTATCGTTTAAAAATTTATCATGGAAGATTTATTTATTTATTTTAAAATGTCCAGAATTGCTTTATTTTCAGAATTTCACATGCAATTTTGAAATTTGAGTTAATTTTCAGTAACAGTGGTGTGTTTTCTTGAAATTATTTTTTCAATACAATTTCATAAAAGTTTATTCTTTTTGTAGTCAAAGTGGAAAGATTTTTAAAAAACGTGCACAAACCTAAGCAATTTTTTTCTTTTTAAGTAAATATAATTCTAGTGCAGATGCTTTAATTTTACATTTACACTGTTATCTCCTGATTTACATCAGTACACTATAATGTTGACTCAACCTAATGTTGAAAAGTCTAGACTTAACACTTCATACCCAATCCAAGCCATCTTTTAGTGTTCATTCAAAATGTTTGTTTCTTCACCTCCTTTCTCAAGTTTTAAAAATGAAATTCCTGATAAAGAACCAATGTTAAATTCAGATGTTTATGTATTATCAGAGGGACCACAGGTACTAAGTTTAAGTCACAGTGAGGATAAAATTTTAAAGCAAAGCTTTTTGTAAGAACTTTAATACAGTAATTCTAAACTAGCTATTTTATATGTTGCAGGCGATTTTTGAGAAATTACGTATTATTCCATCAGGTTTTGACATAAGTTCAAATACTTTCTAATCAGGTATTCATATGTTATTGGAAGGCTTTTGAAGAATGAGGATTGTTTTGTTTTGTTTTGTTTCAGCAGAACTCTTTTATTTTCGAATTATTATTTTTGAAATTCTTTAACCGAGATCTGAATTTAGAAATATCATTACAACCTATGAGATCACTTGAAGATTATGGCTCTATGTTGTATATGGTTCTTAACCAAACTGTGGAAAAGCGGTAATTTATACAGTGGCATCACAGTTTGTAGTGTAAGAATGCAGTAGATTCTCAACTATCCAGCCAATTAAAAACAATTCTCCATAATAAAAGGAGGTATAATGTACTTTGCCATAGCACTGCAAGCAGTCATGTACGACAATCAATAACAATTCTGTTACAACTGTCAATTATGATTCTTTCGTCTTACCCCTACTTTTTCACATTGGCAGTGAAGTAAGTTATAAAAAACTTTTAAGCACTGGGCTTACATTTTATGTTAATGTTTTATCTATTTTGCGAACTTTCCCTTGGAGCCAAGATCATTTTCCGAATTCAATTTGCAAAGTGCATTCTCTATTTATCAAGCTTTTTCTTGTGATCCAATATTTTTTTTTCTCCCTGTTTCTCAAAATATTTCTGAACATTTCAAACTTATTCTTTCTTTTAACACATTTTATGCTGATCAGTGACCTTGAACTGGTTTTACCAGTCTCCTAACTCACCAAGAGCAGTAAAATCGCTGTCATTCTTTGCATTTCTTACAGGAAATGCAACCTTCATCCACCCCCCACTGTCTACTTCACTAGAAAAACTTTCAATATCCTCCCCCTTTCACCCTCAATGGAGCTGTCCCGTATCCTTGAACTAGTCTCCCATTTTCTAGATTGTTGATCAGAATCATACTGGTAATTTCAGTTCTTATAGCTGGAAAATGTCAAAGTGAAAGTGCTTCAGCATCAAAGAAAAAAATTTAATTCTTCATGAGGTGGATAAAGGCGTGAAGAAAAACGATATTGCTTTAAAATTTAGTATTCCTCCAAACAGCTTATCAACCATTATAAAAAAATCATGATAAGATACAAAATTATGATTCATCGAATTCTTGTTCAAAACGTTTAAAAACATGTGTCTATGAAGATGTGGATGAGGCAGTTTTGAAATAGATACACACAAGGCGAGATAAAAGTGTTCCAATCTGTGGGCCTTTCGTAATTGAGAAAACTCTTCAATTTGCAAAGGCATTGGGATACGACAAATTTCGAGGAAGCAATGCATGGCTTGAAAAATTTAAGAGAAGACATGGAATTGTGGCAAAAGTAATATCTGGTGAAAGTAAAGACGTTGATGATAATAATGCGGATGAGACTGCTTTATTTTTTCAATGTTTGCCCTCAAAAGACATTTACATTTAAAATGGAAAATTGCTTTGGAGGAAAACAAAGCAAGATTAACTGTCATGTTAGGTCTAAATATGACTGGGCATCAGAAATTGAAACTTAGTTATCGGAAGAAGCAAAAATCCAAGATGTTTCAAAGGACAAAATCTTTGAAGTTTGATTTTGACTAACAAAAAATCTTGGATGATGTCAGAAATTTGTGAAAAATGGGTTCAAAAGTTGGACAACGTATGATTGCAGAGTGCTGCAAAATTGCTCTCGTTTTTGACATCCGAAGGAAATCAACTGAAAAATGTTACAGTTTTTTACTTGCTACGAAACACTACATCAAAACTGCAGCCAATGGATCAAGGTGTGATTAAAAAAATTTCAAAACACACTATCGCAAGAGAATAGTGCGAAAAGTTATCACTGCGCTTGAGAACATTCAATCCATGCTTACTGGAAAGCATATTATAAATTTCCAAATCATAAAACTATGATGTCACAGATCGTACTATTTGCAACAGTTTTGCCAAAGCTGGATTCTCTGTCAGAAATGAGAATTCGGCAAGTACGGAGGACGAAGACGATATTCCCTTAGAGGAACTTAAAAAAATGTGGATACAGCTAAGGGAAAAAGAAGAATTGACGATGATGTGCTGATTGATGATTTTCTTTCACTTGATTCTGAAGCTGAAACCTCGGAAACACTAACTGATTTGGATATTTTGGACAGTGTGAAAAATAAAAACAATACAGCAATGAATTGCGATGAAGATGGAAATTATCACGATGCAGAAATCAACAGACCTTCGTATGATGAAATGCTAAAATCATTTGAAACAATCCGACGCACAGTTTGAAGAAAATACGCCTGAAGGGGTTTCTGGTGCATTGCAAAGAGGCGAGACGTATTATGGGATAAAACACTTTTTGAAACAAAAAAAATCGGACAAAATTAACAGACTTTATCAGTAATTAAATTTAAGGACGCATGTGGTAATGTATACTTAAAATTACTTGTTATAATAAATGCGATAATGTCATTAAAATTCATTAATTTTAACATAAAATTATTTTTTTAAATTGAAAATACAGTGTATTCCCGGACAATGTTTTGTTTTATTTTTGTTTTCCTTGCAGATTTCTTTTTGGTGGTAAGATATATAAAACAAATAGATATTAATTTACAAAATAAAGATGTGATTAATTACTTTTTTAAATAATATTTAGTGTTTATGAATTTAAAATCTGTTTTGTGTAGTTTAAAATATCTTAAAAGGTGAATCTCTATTTAACTAATTTTCCATATAACGAACTTATTTTCGGGATTTAGCGACTTCGTTAAATAGAGGTCCGACTGTATTTACGTGTAATAAATTAGAATTTTCCTCATCTTTAAAATAAATCCTTTTTAATGCCGCTTTGTTTTTAAACATAAATGCTTTTCTACTTTAATTCAAAGATAAAAACGTGAGCATGAAATGTCTCGAGAAAATGCTTGCTCTGCCCTGGGAATAAAGGATGGTTTTTGTGGGCAAATATCGAGTCAATGAGTTGGTCTTAAAGATCCATGCAGATGGGGTGTCGGTCATGAAATCAGTTTGCTCCCCAAGCTTTAGTCATTTTATAGCTACTGAAGTTTGTTTAAAAAATCCTGTAATGGAATGTTATGACAATATATTCTATAAATAGATCTGCTCATGGGGTTTGAAAAGTCTGAAAAATTTCTTCCAAGATTGTTTTAGCCTTGAAAAATTTTCTGAGGTAAGAAAATTTGAAAAACTAAATTATTACTATTTTTTATTTTATTTATTTATTTTTTGTCTTTGGAAAATAATTTCTGGGCTCGGAAATTTTTCGAGGCTAAAATTTTTTTAGAGAGATTTTTTTACGTTTTCCTAAATGTTTAAATGCTTTCATTTCAGCATTTAATTCTCTGTGAATTAAATCACAAGATTCTCTCTTCGCAATTTTTCATCATGGTAAAAAATATGATATAAGAACATGATTTTCGATGATGAGGATTTAGAATTATGTAGTGTATATTCAGAATTCCAATACAAAGAAGCGGAGCTGGTTGCCCACCTTCTAAAAAGAAACCACCAGCATATCCCACACTCCATAAAAGAAATGCAGCCCTATACAAACACCCTCTTCTACTTAAAAATGTTTAAATTTGCTCTGCAGCGAAAACTGGCGAGGCCGATTCGATTGATGGAGACAGCAGAACCCACAGCAAGGCAGTGGTGTCAACGCGGTAAAACTACAATCTGCATTCAAAAGTTCAAACTTTTAAACCATCTACGAAACAAATGGATCATGAGAAGAAAGTTCGTGTCTTGTCGTTGAAAGAGGGGCATTATATGTTGACGAGTTACAGATTTAAATATCCCATTCAATAAAATGGATACGGATAGGAAAAAACAGCTAGTTTCAATGTGAGGTAGAATATGACCAGAATTTTTGTGTGGACAAACTTATTGTCGACCTTTTGTAAAAAGCCACGTCTTTCTATTCAAAAACTCAACCTCTCTATGGAATGAAAATTATACTCTTTGGGGAAAAGCAAAATTTAGAAACCTGGAAATTTTGTTCCAGATAGTGATTGGCAATAAGAGGTGGTATTCGTAGATTTTATGGATATGAAATTGACTTGCTACTCCTATTAGTACAAGATGCTCTACAATATTCTTCGCGATATTTTACGGCACTTTCTATTTGGCGACGATGTCGCAACCACTTGTTTTCTACTTCAATTTCATAAAAAAGAAGACCCGATTCTATAACTCACTCGAAGCGAACGAACGATGATGTCTGCAGATTTTCAATGGTCAGTCAAAACTTCAGCTGAGTTGTGAACGTTTGAACCCGACGATTGTATTCTGAAAAACCGGAAAAGAAGGAACACTCTTTAGAGCTTGCACAACACAGACGTATTGCTTATACTTGCAAGTTTCTCGTAAAAGCCTTTTTCACTTTTGACAAAAGAACAGTCATGTCCACCTGAAAAACGATTGATACATGATGACTATGGGTTCACAAGTGTCCCATGGTTCTAGCTTGCATCGTACTTCCCGAAAACGATGCAGACCTGTGAAGCCACCTTCCGACGGAGTGTAGTTTGCCCAAACCTCGCGTCGCTCGAGGTTCGTACTTGTGGACTGTGGAATTCCAAACAGTCGCGCCGTTCCTACGGCGCGTGGCTTGGCAAATATCTCGGCAGCGCTCGAGAGAACGGATGCAGTGACGCTGTCTGGTCACTCCCCCTTCCTTTGATGTGCGAGCTATTTACCGCAATAATGTGGGAAACAACAGATGCACTTACAAGCCCACGAGCGGCATCGATTCTTCCTGCTCCGATTATGGGGAATAACGCGAACCGCGGACAGAACTCGTAAAAAGACAGGCCGTAGGAACGCAGCTTAAGAATGGTGGTGGCGTAGTAAACTAACATTTACCGTAGGTTCCCCGTCAGTCGTTGTGAGAGACCTTGCTGTTGTGCAATTTCGGGAGATATCTCAACTTTGTCTACTGTTCTCTTTTACTTAGTAGGATAAGTACTGCTGCTGCTATTACAACAAGTTTAATCTGAGTTACGGGTCTATTCTGGTACCCCCGGTTGGGTTGGAAGACGTCACTTTTTCCGCACGTTAACAACGGGAAAAGTGACGTCTCCCAACCCAACCGGCGGTACCAGAATAGACCCGTTAGTCAACAAAGTGTTAGTGATTACTGATTGTTCAAAAGATTTTTTGATTTTCTTCACTTCACAAATCGCAGTAATTATTACTTTCCTCTAGTGCGATATTAACGAAACGTAGAAATTACGATTACATTTTAGGCAACAGTCAAATGAAAGATTTCAATATTTGTAAACAAACAAGCGCTTAGTGCCTTTCCGTCGTAAATTTGGTAACTAAAAAGGATTTCTTTACTTATATTAAAACTCAACAATCTACTTTGTACTTTAATAAAATATTTACATACTTATATTGATACCGGAACTCAAAGAAATTGCCGCGATAAATATATATATTTTCATAATTAAAAGAAACCTTTGCTGAGATAACGTTTTGCTAATTCTGAGGTTTTTTTAGCAAGTAAAATTTTTAAGAATGTTTGTCAATGGGAATTATTGTAAATAGAAAATGGCAGTCTTGGAAATGCACAATAAAATCTATTCTTTGCATGAATAAATTATGTTTGACTAAAAGATTAAACTATGCTTTGTTTACACACTTTAATATGACATTTTAGTTGAGAATTTAAGAACAGATTCAGAATTTCCTCTTTAAAAGCATTAACTCTAGCATATTTTGAAATCGAAATGAAAGATATAAACTAAATTCCAGTATTAGTACGACTGTCAACACTGAAACTTCATTGTTTTGCATTTCTTATGTGCATGATGGCCTAAAGAAACTACTTTGGAAAAAAATTAATATTACCGAAGCCAATATTTCTTACAAATTTCTTTTATCAAAACCACTTGATTGCAAAAAATGATTTGATTTCTTTTATTCAGTCCCTCAAGTTCTTTGATATCTATTAACTGCAACCTCAAGGCATTTAGGGAATATAACAACCTTTTTTGCTTTAAATCCCACTTTACATTAATTCATATAGGATGTACATGATTATATTGCTTAATATTTTTAAAAGCTGTTGTTGAATTTTTTTATTTGTCATTCAAGTTTCTTTTAAAGTCTAATTTCTTTTCAGATTGTAAAAAACTTCACTAGCACTTATTTAGATACTAAATTTAGCATGAATAGCAGTCTTGTTCTTCACACATTCCACTGATTGTGGGATGAATTCATTAACTTTTGCAAAGCAAACAGTGCATTAAATTCATAAGACTTTCATTTTGCTTGTTCAATTATAATTTAACTCTGGGTAATTTTTCTTGGTATATTTATTTTTGTGATGTTATGATTATTAATTTAATATTGATTATTGTGGAAGTAATTTGGTAAGAGTCTTTGCAAGACTAGTTTTTAGGCATGCTATCTCTTGGCATAGTTTTCTGTATTTTTTTTTTTTGTGTGTGTGTGTGTGTTATGATTGAATATGCCATGAGGCTTAAATATAATAATTAGCTTTTTTATTCTATTCTGAAAAAAAAAAGAATTCTATTTTAATATTCAGATACTAAGAGATTTCAGCTTGCTGTTATGATGAAAGTTTTTTAAAAATTACGTTGGAGACTTGGTCGTATTGACCATTTCCTTTCATGCAGCCCAATATAAACTAGCCTTTGAATAGTTGTCAGGAGGTAAAACATTTAAATTTGTGTTGGCTAAAGTAGCACAAACTGTCAAGTGTCTAAAATTCATAATCTCTCTAGTGGAACACAGTGGACAGTCAGGATTTTCATGTTATGATTGAAGTAATATTTTCAATTTATGTCTTGAGCTCTGATTTTATGTTTTATCCAAATATTGGAAAGCCAAAACCATTTCTTTAATGCAATTTCTTAGTAGAGAATAACATACATCTTTTGATTTAAAAATTTGTTGTAAAATGTCTTAATATAGAATTTTATTAATTATAAAAATTGAAGTTCTATTGAGATAATTAAATTATTAAAAGTATTAGTGATAGTTTACAAAGTTAAATTAATTAATTATGTTTAAACAATTTAGTGTAATAACTTTTTATTAGATTCTTGAACAAGAAACTGTTTTGTAATTTTTCAGGGGAAATTTATTAGATTTTTATCTTAAAAAGAAAAAAGCATGGAAACTCAAGATCAGTTTCAAACTTCAGCTGTAAGGACTCCATTATTTCCTGCCTATTCTGTTCAATTACAAGAAAATGAAGGTTTGTTTTTCAATTGACATTTAAAGCTTATCTGATTTTCATTTATATGGTATTTATATCAAGTATTATATAGTTATATTTTTGTGAGTGCTGAACCAAAATGACCCTTATAAACTCATCCATAATGACCATGATGATATTTTGAATCAAATGACCATGACGATATTTTGAACCAAATGACCATGACTCATCCATGGCCCTCATAGATCTGAGAAAGTTGTTATGTGGAATATTATTTTTATTTAATGTAGTTGTCTATCAAAGAGGGCATTGGAGCTAACTGAGCTTTAATATCTATTTGTAATGTTATTGAAAAGGCTTTTTCAGCAGTGATACTTAACTTATATGGAAATGATGTAATTATTCATTAAACATCTTATGTATAATATATGTCTGTATAATTTTTAAATTATTTAAAATAATGATTTTTTCATAAATAAGAAATAAACCTCTTAGATAAATTTTGGTGTTTGATTACAATAAAATTATTTTCATCCATTTGTAGTATAACTGTTGCATGCAGTAAATTCTCGATTACCCGGTATTCAAATATCCGGAAAGCTCAACTAACCGGAAAAATTAGAAAATGAGTTTTTCTAAAAATTTTACATTGCTCGCCAAAATTTAGCGCGCTTGTGCCGTTCGATTCACGCGGACAATTTATTTCTGGAATGCAACATCTGCTCTGCATGGAGGGGCATAGAAGGAAAAAAAAACAATATGTAGTACTGTGACGTACACAGACTTGTTTTAGGGGGGGGGGGGGTTCAAAAGCAAAAGTGAGAGCTAAAAAAAAGGTCCTCGCCTTTCGCCAAAAAACAAGACATAAAAATGAAATCTACGACCAAAAAAAAAGTAAAGGGACAGAATCGGTAAAAAAAAGAATAAGCCCATGAGGGTTACTCCAGATTGGCACGTCTCTTTCTTTTCCTTTATTTATTTACTCTCCGAATGCTGGCAGATGTTGATTCCAATTACGTAATATCACGTACAGGAGAATTGGAGGAGCGTGTATTGTGCAATAACCCTTGCGATTTTTTAAAAGATAATTAGTTTTGATATTCAATCTGGGGTTTTATTATGTTTACTGAGTAGGATATTTTCCAGTTTCATTGGCTATTTTTATATGTTTATATTTTTACAATCTATATACTTACGGTAAAAATTCATCTACAGCTCATACTTTTTTTATCAACAATGTTAAATTCAAATCTTCATACTATGTTTTGTAAATACAATGTTATGGAAGATACAGAAGTATTTTTAAAAATTATATTTAATGCACATTTCAAAATAACAAAAACAAATTATTATCTGAAAAAATCTTTAAAAAAAAAAAGGCTACCCCCCCCCCCCCCCCCCCATTTTCCCCGTCACACTCAACTATCCAGACTTTTCAGGTATCCGGAAATCAGTGTTTCCCGAACATGCAGGATAGTTAAGCTTTTATTTATGTTTAGATGACTATTAAGTGTTTTAACTTCTTTGATGATAATTCATATAGAATAAAGACAAATCAGAGTATTTCAAATTTATTAACAAAAATAGAAATCAATGAGATAAAAAAAATTGTCTGCTGCAGTTAGAATTTCTACAAATGTTGTCAAAACCTAAGCACTGTTAACTATGTATGTCAAGAATCGGTTTTTAATATTTTTAGGTATTTTAACCTTTTACTATTGCTCTTATGCTGAAGAATGCATTTCTGAATAACTTTCCTATAACAGAAACTCGGAGATGGCTGAATTTTTTTCCCACCTTTTAAAGGGTCTGAACTGATTGGCTAATTACCTACAGAAATACCCCTCAATGCTTAGACTATAATTTGTATCTTTAATTCAATAATTTTAGTAATTGACTTTATTTCAGAATCTATAGATTTTATTGCACAGCAAAGAAAACAAAATCATTACTTATTCAAGCGGTGAATTGATGCAAATTGATAGGTGACAATGCCAATGAATAATAGTTCAATCATCAAAAGATGGCTTTAGTAATAGAATAGTTCCTTATACCCTAAACTTTTTTTTCTGCTTTATATTATTGACAAAATATTTGCTAAAACCATTTTCCATATTATCAGTTCTGAAAATTCAACAGTTACATTGGCTTATCAGTCATGTAATCAAGCAATGATAAATTTATTTTATTTTGTTATTTCGTACTCATATTGCACTTCTGATATTTTATCCATGCTCATTTCCTTTACTGAGTTATATTTCTTTTGTTGTATTTAGGTGCATCAAATAATAACCAAGACTGGCTGTGTAATAGTAGTTATTCCCCTGCTACTTTTGAAGAAATTTTTATCAAAGAAGAGTAAGAAATTTTTTTTTATAGTGGTTCACAATCTAAACTACTTTACAACTTAGTCAGTAAAATATTGAATGGTTCTGTCTGCTGTAAAAGTTAACTCATCATTGCATAAATTAATTTAAAGTAAGATTTTAATATATTTCTATTAAATTATGTTTAAAACACCACAACTAATTAATTGTACAGTAAAATTAAAATTGGAGAGGAAAAATATTTCTTTTTTGGTTTTCGTTTTTTTTTTTTTTTTAGAATTTTTTTTTTTATATCAGCAAAAATTCATTCTTAAAAACTTTTTTCACATGAATATTAAAGATTTTTGAACTATAGTAAAATATCAAAAAATAGAAATCACTTTCTAATTCCTTGCATTACCTCAAAAATAAATCGAAGGAAAAATTTTAAAAAAAAATTCAAAATGTGTCTAACTGGTGGTATATGCATGTCGAAAACTGTTTAGGAGTTTGGTAATACCTATTAACTTCATAGACAAAGCAAAAAAGAAACAATGGAATGCATTTTGTTCAGTCTCAGAAATGAAATGTAATTGTCCTATAAATAGGATACTGTGCATTAATAGGTTAAGCAATGAATGGATGATACTAATCTTGATTGTAGATCGAGGATGTATTTAAAATCCACAGTAACAATGAGAGATAAAATTGTGATATAAAAGGTAGATACAAGTCCTGTCTGAAGCTTGACGGTGTTACAGAGAAATTTGTCCCAATTCCCTAAGCATAGCCCTTACTCGGCTTCCTCTTGTCTCTTTTTGGTGTCATCCTGTTTGTGTGGTCTTCAAACTTTCTGAACAACTTTATCTCGCTTACCATTCACAGTTATAGAAATATGCATCTCAAAAGCATCATCCATCCATATCCCCAGGGCCAGCCTTTAGCCAATTGGACCAACTGCTTTTAATTGGGCCTCGTTCCAGTCTGCAATCTGCTCTCTGCAACCTGTTAACAAATACATTACACTTTCACTGCTGCTGAATCTGTAAAATAAATATTGTAAAATGATACCATTAATATGGCTGCTATTTCTTGTATGTAATTCCTATGTATGCTAGTACAAGAATTTAAGTGTCCTTGTTCTGTTCTAAGGTACTGTATATGATTTCAAACAAGTTCTTCAGAGAAAACTGAAATTATATTCTAGCTGAAGGGAGTTTAATTCTTGTAGGATTAATGGTTTGCAAACAATATTTTGAAGTGACATTGAAAAGAACATTTTTGATTTAATTTTCTTTGGGGAAACAGTTCCAATTTTATTAACTTATTTTAAGCACACATTTTGAAAGATTTTCAATTTTCTTTTTGGAATACGCAAAGATTATTTTCCATATGGCCCCGTACTGCGTATTCCTAAAGGCAAACACATTCAAAAACACATAAGAAGGCATATGATGCAATGATAGCTAGATCCGACCATAGGCATTGTCCAAAGGCACTAGACCATCTATTGCTACATACAGTTTATCAATAAAATAAGGAAACATCAAAGACATTTCTAAAACTGATTAAAGCTGATTCTAAAGTTCACTTGGCATCATCATTTGCATGGTCTGTTAATTCTTGCCTGTCCTTTATATCACTTTTAAATTAAGACAGAATCATTTAAATAGATGGAACTTACACCACTGTTTTGTATCTTGTGGCCAATTGTCATTATTTATCATAATAGTTTTTTGTGTGTGAGAGTTCCTTGTTGAAGTAATTTTATTTTTGAGTCAATATAACCAATTTCCAAAGTTTTTTTTGCATTGTTTTTCCCTTTGTAGGTGTTTTCTTTATAATTTATACATAAAAAGATGAATAAAGATAAATCTTATTGCAAAGTATTGCTTTTTGAAACATATAAATTATATTATAATTTAAAAGTATAAGATATTTTAATTGTTTGGTTTCAAAAGAACATGCAATAGATAATAATTATTGTTTTAGGAGGTAATTCGAAGTAAATAAGTCCTTCAAAATTTAATATTACTAATTATGATGAATTCTGTTTTCTTGCAATTTTTTTAATACATAATTTGTTAGTAAATGTAAAACATTCCATTTTCCTATCTTCTAAGTGCACTCTTGGATTTCATTTTCTTATAAACAATTTTATTCTATATTAATATCATTGTAAATTCGTCTTTTCTAACTTTTTCATTTGTTTGCAGAGAATTTTCTGAAGATAATGCTCATTTGGAAAAAGAACACCATAAAAAGAAAAGCAAATTGAAAAAAGATAAGAAGAAAAAAGAACTCATAAAAAAGCATCAGATTCCATCTCCAGAATCTTTTCTTATACCAGAAGAGTATGAAACTTTCTCTTTTATAAAATTTATTGTAAATTTTTTTATTGCAAGTTTTTAAAATTAAAGAAAAACCTATCATGTGTTGAAAAAAAAAAGTTGAATAAATGGAAAGCTATTTGAAACTGAAAAGAATAATAAATTAAATGTTTTGTATCATGATTTTGTTTAAATTATGAAATTCATTTAGGATCAGTATGACTTTAAACATATTCCCTTATTTTTCATGGTTTTTGGGACTATTGTTCTTGGGTATAAAGTATGATAGTTCTGATTGAAATTTGTGTTAATCAGAATGTTCTGTTCCAGGGATGGGGAGACTACGGCCTTCTTGAGTTTCTTATGCAGCCTTACCAATTATTTACAATTATATATATATATATATATATATACTTGTTTATAAATAAAATGAATTTACATTATTATGAAAGTACAAAAAATACAAGTATTTAAACTATACATTAGCTGTTCCAGGGATGGTGAGCCTACAGCCTTCTTGAGTTTCTTATGCAGCCTTACCAGTTATTTACAATTACACACATGCACACACACATAATTACCTGCTATTTTCATTTGCTAATGTATAGTTTAAATACTTGCATTTTTTGTACTTTCATAATACAATAAGTCTATGTAAAAAATAATATAATAATTACAGAACAATAACCCTTAAGATTCTGCTCGTGCAGTCTTTTGCCCAACTGCCGGAATGCAATGTGGCCTTTCAGTGCAAAAAGGTTCCCCACCCCTCTTCTATTCTATGCTTCAAGTAGATATTCTCATAGCCTTAAATCTTCTCATAGATCTTATCACCCTGAATACAGATAATAAAATTTAATTAGGTCTGCTGCCAGTATTCTGTTCATAATTATTTTGATTCACCTGTTTAAGAGATTTAATTCATTTATGATTTTTCCTTGACAGTCTTTGTTAGAGAGGGAGTTAGTAGAGAGTGTCCTGATATGAAAACTTAACTAAACTTTTAAATAATATGAATTTGGAAATGAAAAAAAAATAGCCATGGTGAGAATAAGATGTCAATGTGAATGATCCACCAAGTGTTTAGTTGATTGATCATAATTTTGTGAATATAAACAGTTGTAGCAATCCTTAAAAGTGCTACAATGAAATCATATTAAATTATAAAATTTTCTAGTTCAGTCAAGTTTAAGCAAGATGTTGTCTATTTGGACAATACATTGATAAGGTTTTGCTAAGACCGCAGTAGGTTATCTAAACTTATTTACTATTATTATTAATAGAAAAGCCTTTCATATTTGGATAGTGAACCTTTGTAATAGTTTAATAGATTTAATTGTATTATATTTTAATTGTTTTGGCTAATAATTATTTCTATATAAATACCATGAAAAAACAACATATTTTTGGAGATTCTTTTTAAACTACAGATTCATATGAGAAAAGAATTTGAGCTGCTTCATGGGAATGTGTTTATAATATGTAATCATTTTTGGATATATTTCTAAATTAATTCATTTTTAAGATTTCCATGAAGGTGCTTCATATGAGGAGAGGAGATTTATTTCAACATTGTTGCATTTTTTGTTTGTTTTGAATAATTTGTATTTCATAATGTAAGATTGTACACTGTCATTCCATTTTAAGTATGTGAATTCAGAATATCAAAAAATATGTTTATTTGTGAAATATCAATATATTGTCACCTACCTTCTTTTGCATGGTTTATGCACAATTATGGTAATAAATAGTTTATATTTTTTAATTCTCTGACTGCTTATCCTGCAATTTTTGCGTGTAGGAAGCAAGTCTATTTTCTGCTGCATCCTAGCCATTTTCACAAGCTGAAATTTTTACTTAATACTATTATAGCATTGAATCACAGTATACTAATCAAGCTTTGCATATAAATAACAATTCACTTGGTTCAATGGTGTTTGAACGTGTTTGCAAACATTGTATTTAAATAGTGATTATAAAAAATTCGGCAATCAGAGAGTTAATGTTAGTATTTGAATGAGGCTTTATATATGGATTAATGCCATTTGAATCCATGGAAAATTTATATTATTAAGCTTTTATTTATAAATGTTTATTAGTTCAATCTATTCTTTTTCTAAATATTTTTTTAGTAGTTTGCTATTAAGTTATAAGAGTAAGCAAGTTTTAAAAATAAAAGTATTTCTTTAACAAAACCCCCCCCCCCCCCAAAAAAAAAATAAAAACAATTTGTTGTAGAATTTTTTCTAGAATATTTTGAAATTAAAGGGAGATATTTAGCAAATTTTCTAATGCTTCATTTTAAGTAAATTTTTTACAATTAGAATATAGTTATTAGCAATTTTTTTCTATTTTATATAAAAAAAGAAATTCCTTTTCATGTAAGCTGACCTCTTCCCTTGATTTTTAGAGATTCCATTCGAAGTCAGTTGAATAAAAAAACTTTCATTGAAGATACTGGACTATCTTTTGAGAGAGCTTTCAGAGTAGATCGAAGAGCAGATCCTGAAAATATATACTATGACCACTTTGAACAGAAGAATATAGCCAAATATAAAGTGTTCCCTAGAATTCCTATAGGCTGTAGCTTACAAGAACAAAATGTGTGTAAACAGTCTTCAACTGATAATTCTAAAGCTGATGTGCCTCGCTACTTTAGCAAAAAATCTATGAAACTTTTAATGAAACTCGACAAAGAAAATAGTGCTTGCTCTCCACTTTCAAATGAATTGTCCGGTGTTACCCTAAACTTCATCCCTCTAACTGAAAAGAGTTCCAAACTTGGTATTTCCATCCAGGATCAGATGAGTGCCAGATTTGAAGGAGTTTCTTCTTCGTGGAAAGAAACAACAATACATGGACCAAAATCAGAAGTGAAATCAAATGCTGATGAAACAAGAGATGAAACAGTACTTGAATCTGAGTTAAGAAGTAAAACTGTCATGTTCAATAAAACAGTGTCAGAATCTCCTCATGATATTAAAGCATGGCTTGAATTTGTAGATTTTCAAGATGAATTGTATAATGCTCAGATATCTAAAGAAGGAAGCAAATCCTTGCCTGAATCTTATCTTATTGAAAAAAAAGTAGCTATTCTTGATAAAGCTCTAAAACATAATCCAAAGAATGTGCAGCTGAATGTAGCAAAATTGAATTTATGCAGGCACTTATGGAAAGCTGATAAAATTATATCCAATTGGGATGAATTAATATTTTTGTATCCTAATAATGCTGAAGTATGGAAAGAATACATAGTTTTTATTTTATCAAACTTAAAATATTTTAGTACGTCACGTATTTTAAAAGTGTTTGCAAAGTGCATCAGAACTTTATCCAATCTGAGTGAAGGGACAATGAAATCTCATGTTATTCCTCCTGATATTATTAGTAATATGCTTGGTAAGTAAAACAGCTTTGATTTTTGTTTTAAATATTTTGTTAAATACATTATCTTAGATATGTGCTATAGTATTATTTTTTAGATATTTTGTATAAATGCACTTTTTGAAGTATATTATATTTCAAAAAGTTCTTTTTTCAAAGCAGGAAATAAAATTCTGTGAAAGTTTTAGAAATGTAACTTATGGAAGATAAATTGTCTTGATATTAAACAATCACTCACATTTTTCTCTCTCTGAATTTTATGCTTTCTGAAATTCCTTTGCTCCCTTATTTTGTATTCTAAAATATGATTTATTTTTTGTAATTGTGAAATCTAAATTTATTTATTAATGCATTTTACTGATGTTATGTCAATACCTAAATTGCACATTAAGCTAATTTATGATTAATTCTGCAAGTTAGGTTGCCATTCCATTTAGCCTTCTGAGTGGTTGAACTTGATTTTTTTTTTTTCTTCTGTTTTTCGTGTTCAGTTGCAAAGTGGAAATTTTCAATTTAGGACATTTTTCGTGTTATTAAGATTCAGTAAAATGTCAAAAACATAGTTTATTAACTTTAAAATGATCATCGATCAGAGCTAAATTTTATAATATCAAAATAATAGCACTTGAAAGATTATTTCTGCATATTGATTCTTCTATTTTTTTTTTTTGTGTGTGTGTGTGTGTGTTTACATTTTTCTGTATATTTCATCATTGCAAATAAAAACCTTCAAACTGAACCAAACCACAGATAAGTATCCTGTTAAAAATTGTTTGAGGATAAAAATTTATACTTATAAATATTTTTTAAAAAATTTTGTCGTATTGTACCCTTTGTGGCAGTTAAAGTAATTATACTCATTATAGCTTTACTGTAACAATGACATGAATTTTATTTATTTTGTGTTTTTTTTGTTTGTATGCATTTGTGATATATAATTTTCTTTAAATGTTATTTATTATTAATGACTTAGTTTTACAAAATTATCAGTGAATGGTAGCTTTTCATTGTGTTTCTCTATTTTGCTTTTCTTTTCCATTCAGTAGCTGCAGAATTTAATTTTGTTCTATGTGCAATGGTATCTTGTTTTCAAGGTGCTAAATTACACACACATTATGTGATCACAGTATTGCTGTACCATTTTGTAATTGTAACAAAAAGTGACTAAAGAATCATATGATCAAAAATTTTATTATTAATTTTTTAATGAGTGTTGGTCTTTAAAACGTACTTGGTGGGAAAAAAGAATTTTTACTTTTTCCAGTTGTTCTATTACTTAGAAACTAGATTATTTATATCTATAGTATCTAGTAATTAAGAACTAAATTATTTAATTGTTGAAAAGAAATAATTATTTTTAAAAACAAAAAAAAAGGGAAAGAGTTATTAACTTTCTCAAACAAATTTTGTGTAACTGTACGGTTAGATTGTATTAACTTTTAATAATTCCTTTACAGGCATTTTTGGCCAGTTATGTTTTATTATCAGAAGTTGTGGCTACACAGAAAAAGCAGTTGCTTTCTTTCAAAGTCTCATAGAGTTTAATCTGTTCAGCATGTCAACTTCTGATTCGTTTTCTGTGTCTGAACAAATAACTTGTATGGAACCCTTCTGGGATAGTGGAGGCCCTCGCTTTGGTGAAGACGGTGCTATTGGTTGGGCTGATACTGTTGAACAAAAGAAAATTTCTTTCATTAAACTAGTCACTGAATCAGGTATGTTAATTTGTCTTTGCTTTTTCGTTATTGTAAGATTGATTCACATTTTTTTTTATACTTTAATAACAACACTTGCCTTGACTCATTATTTAAATAAGTTCCATTTTTGCAGGAACAAACTTTTTCCACTCATGATTCTTTTTTAAGTATAAATGCTTGTGTGATTCTTTAAAAAAAAGTTTTGTCACGATCTCAAAATTGGAAAAGAAATAATCAATGGCAAATAAAGAAAATTCAATTTAAGAATGATTATTTAGAATAATTTTCTGAACAATTTTTGCTTACCTATCTGAAATAAGCAAGTGCTGCAAAAGTTCTCACTATTCCAAAATAGTTATGTGTGACTTATAGTTTAAGAAGTTCTGCTTTAATGCATATACTATGAAATATAATAAAGGTTAAAAATATTTTCAATGGATTAAATTTATTTGGCACTGTAATTTTCAATTTTGTGGCAATAGCCCATTAAAAATCTTTGAATATTAATCCTATCAAAATTTATGATTCTTTCATTATGGAAGGTCCCCTCCTGACAAATGTTGTATAGCAATTCTGTTTTTATTATACTTTTCATACAGCTTTTTATAAAATTCAATATTCATAATTGAAAAGTTTTAAAATTTTGTGATCATTGTGAATTGAACATTCTGTTTTGCTTTTTGTTTTGAATTGTATTGTTATAGATTAAGGTTAGCATTTTACCTACAAAGCTAATGAAATTAACCATATTTATATATAAAAAAATAACACCAAGTATTTAATTCAAATGAATTGCCTGATTTTAATTGTAAAATGTTGTTCCAAACCTAAACTCATTATATTTATAAATTATCCTCTGTCTTAAAAAAAATTAGTTGTTGTGGTTTGGTTTGGAAAAGTGAATATTTATTTTGAAGTTTACTATAAAAATTCATCAATATAAGAAAGTTTTAAATAATTTTTTTTCTGATAGAACTTATAAAATGTCGAATTTAGTGTGTGAAAATGTCACCCCGCCTCTTTCTTTTCTCTTTTTATTTTGTGTATTATTTTCATTAGATAACTGATAATAGTTATTGAAATAGGAAAATAAGATGAAAGTTTATATTAAGAATGGGGCTTTATCTTAGTTATCTGAACTTTAATATTTGTAATTCTTTCAACTATGAGATAGGTTTCATAATTTTTTTTATTATAATCCACATAATGGAATTGATTCTGTGATCTGTCTGTAACAGAAAATCCCATTATTTAAATTCCGCTTTTCTTGTTCTGTGTAGATTTAAACAATTTTGAAGATGACATTCTGTATCAGAAATTCCCAGAGTGGAAGACTTGGCTAGAATTTGAAAGATTAAGAGAAAATAATCATTGGCTGCCATGGAGACCCAATCCTGAATATGACCAGACAGTTGATGACATAGATGATGCAGAGCGGATTGTTTCGTTTGATGATGTATCAAAATATATTTTTCATATACCTGATGAGGAGCATCGATTCCTTCTCGTACATAACTTTATTAAATTTTTAGGTTTTAATCCACATTTATTTGGTTGCAATGGCTGTAGTGTGAAGGAAATGGACAACCAAATAACTGTAGATAATTTTGATATCTTGTCTAAAAAATTAAGTGATTCATTGTTTAGTGAGCAAGATTCTAATCCTCTTAGTTTTAGTTCTAGAATTTGGAACACGGAGTGTATAAACTTTATCAAAAATGTATTTTTACAAGCAAAAGTAAAATTTTCCTCCAAGTACAGAATTCTATTGTCATCCATTTGGTTGAAATTCCTCCAAAGAATTGCCATAGAATCCGATATCGAAAAGATTGAAAATGTCAAGAAAGTTGCTAAAAACTTGTTAAAAGAAGCAGAAAATCGCAATTGCTTATTGCTATGGTATGAGTACATTAAAACTGAGTTTCTTAGTGGTTCAAAATCTAAGTCTAAAAAAACTGCTGAAACATTGTTTACTTCTAGTAGTTTAGCAGTTGCTAGTGGAACTATGGCAATGAAAGAGCTATGGTACTTCGTTAGATCTTACATTGATTTTAGTTTAAATATACAACAAGATTGTGTTATTGATAATGAACTGTTTTCTCACAGTGAAATAATCTGGCTTTTAATTCATATTGGTAGTAGGGAAAAGTATGTGCCTTATTCAAATGATTTAATTAAACCAACTATGATACTAAAAGCTACATCAGGATTCAAGAATTTTCTAAGCCAAGAACTCTCTTCAGTAGAAAATGCCAAAAGTGAACTTTGCTACTGTTTAGAACCATATTCGTATTGCATAGTAGACTGTGCTAAGTGTTTCGCCTACCTGCAGTATTTTACTCAAGATCTTGATGCAGCAGTCCAAGTGTTGAAAGAACTATCTGAGCTTTTGGAAAATAAAGCTACAGCTTCAATGAAAAGGTAATTATCAAAAGTTAAAAAATAATATGCTTCATGCAATACTTTTAAATACTTCTAAAATTCTAAGTACTTATAGCTCCTAGAAATATTTAAAAATTTTGAGAATATTCATTTCTTTATATATTGGTCAAACTATTTGTCTGTGTGGATATCTAAAAAAAATAATAGCATATTGTAAGTTGAAGTATCTTTATTTTATGCACATTACTAAGGTATGTAAATGGCATATAAATCAACTTTTTGCTGAATAATCATTATATTATCTGTACTCTGTGTGTTTCACAAATAATCTGATGAAAATAAACAAATCTTTGGCAACTGTTCATAAAATGTATTTGACGCGCCAATAGTAGTAATGCTTATTAATATGTCACTGAATAAAAACACATATTTCACCTACAGGCAAGCTTTTCAAAGACTTGAAAAGTTCTAGAAGTAAAGAAATGTATTTTTTTTTTAAAATTACATTTTGATTCTATAGAGGTTGAAGAGCTGAAGTCATATTACTTTTTTATACATAAGATTTATAAGTAAGATTTATTATATAAAAATATTATCCATCATAAATTTTAAATGGTTGCAGAAAAAACATAATTTATTTATAAAGAATCTCCAAAATTCTTAAAATATTTAATGGTAATAAAATAGGTTTTAACAAATATTTAATTTTATATTTCAAACAGATATATTTTGGAAGAAATTTGTGTTTTCCAAGCTGAATTACTCAATTTTCATACAAGAAATTCCACAGTTTCAATGAAACCTCTCCTTCTGTATTTGTATGATTCAGTGAAACAGTATCCAAGCAATGCTAGACTTCTGCACGTATTAGTGAAATGGAGAAGCGCTTCAGCTGTTGTGAGTCCCACACGAAGGTATACGAAATTCTGTAGCTTCATTTATTTGAATGATTATTTTGTTTTCTTATTATTATCATACTAGAAAATCACCCGTCATGGTGTAACGGGTGTAAATTGCCTCTTCATTCCAGAGATTTCCCATTAAATTTAATGTGTTTATATAGATATATATGTGAGAGATATTTAACATTGATTGAAAACAAATAAAATAAACATATGTTTTATGATAGGAAATATTTTTTATATTTACATATTTCTTCAATCAAAAAACCTCTTGATAAACAGCATTCTGTGTGAAGTATTTTTCATTGTTTAACAATTTTATTATAATTCAATAACCATGAAATTCTCAGCTTGTCAAACGTAAGTCAAAAGTTAAAATTTCAAAGGAATTATTTTTCAAAATTCTAATTGAAACAAAGCACTTCTCTGCTTGTCAAACATTGCCAAAAAATATTATCAAATTATATCATCATGATTGCAATAAATCAGATGCATCTTGGCGTCCATATTATATCATGTATGCCACTGACGTAATTTACTACTGTCTATTAAAAAACGGAAATGAATTTGAAATTTATGATTAATAAAATTTAAAATTTCTCGGGAACTATTGATCATAGCGAGATAAATTTTATATCAATCCATAGAAAATTTTATTTCACTACTTTAGAGCTATTAAATTTGAATTTAGAACAACAATTACTCTTTTAAATTTAACATTACCAAGATTTACAATTCTATTTATTCTTTAGCTTTTCCGAGATTTATATTCTATAACAATGAAATAATGCTCTTTAATGTCTCGCAGTGCTATGGCGCGAGTTTTATTGTTGGTAACGTCAGAGCGTTACCAAGAGACAGATCTGGGCTATTATACTAGTAATATAACCATGGCTAAATTTAACATATTTGAATGCATTCTTTAATTTTTGTATTTTAGATTTTTTGCTAACATCTTGAAGGAGCCATCTAAAACGAAACCTATAACATGGATTTTTGCATTAGCATCAGAACTTGCAATATCTTATTCACTTTCTTCCAAGACCAACTCAGGTGCTGATTCGCAATTTTATGGTAAGAATCCCCATAAATGATACATTTTTAAAAATTAATTTTTAATTAATAATTTTTTAATTTATTTATTTAATTTTTTTCCTCTTTAAAGAAAAATACAAATACAGAAAACTCTCTATAGTACAGATGACTTGGATTTATATGCTCTCCTGCTTAAACTTTGTATTGCATAGAAAAATATTGAGGTTGCAAAAGCTTTCACAATTTCCCTCTTTCAGATTCTTAATACTTATAAGTAAAAAGGGATGAGAAAATATTGTTTTCATTAA
>BGPR01025436.1:0-13435 GCA_013235015.1 Araneus ventricosus
AAAGTGCCATGTATTACAAAATACTTCTATTTAACGAACTTTTGTGATCCAATATTTTTTTTTCTCCCCATTTCAAAATATTTCTAAACATTTCAAACTTATTCTTTCTTTACATGACGTATATGATCAATGACCTTGAAGCTGGTAAATGTCAAAGGTATGTTTGAGCATCAGAGAAAAAAAAGTTTAATTTTACAGGTGATAGCAGAAAAAAAGGATATTGCTTTAAAATTGGTATTCTCCAAACAGCTGACAACATAATAAAAAAAATCGATAATACAAAATTATTATTCATCGAATTGTTCAAAACGTTTAAAAGCATGTGTGTATGAAGATGGATGAGGCAGTTTTGAAGTGACAGAAAATATAACAATACAGCAAATGAATTGCAGTGAAGGGAAGACGAAGATGATGAAGATGGAAATGATCATGATGCAGAAACAACAAACCTTTATATGACATTTATTAAAATTGTTTAATTTTAATATAAAATTATTTTTTTTAATTGAAAATACAATGCATTCCTGACACGTTTTGTTTATTCTTCTTTCCTTGCAGATTTCTTTTTGATGGGTAAAATATATAAAAAAAATTGATGTTAATTTGCAAAATAAAGGTGACACTATCTTTTCTAATAATATTTAGTGTTTATGAATAAAACTGTTTTGTGTAGTTTTAAAGCATTTAAAAAAGGTCACCTCTATTAACTAGTTTTCCATAGAACGTAACGAACGCTGATTTAAATGACTCGTTAAATGAGGTCCGACTGTATTTAAATTTGATTCAGTATGAACTGCAATTACATGGCAGTTAATCTTGAGAAAACAGATTTCATAATATTTATGATAATGAATTATTAATAAAAGACTGAATGCAAAATAAAAAAATATATTTTCTGATAGTTATAAAGTGTGTTTTAAAAATTGTTTTAGTTAAATTTATTAGTGTTAATGTATGTTAAAATCTATAGTAACCAGAATATCTGTATATAGATACCAATTACATTCAATATTCATAGATCAACATCTATATATAGACAACCGTGATTTATCTAATATCGGAGCATTCTCTTTATTGTAGCGACGGGAAAAGGTCGAATTTCTTTGTCGCCAAGTCATAAATTAGCTCGCAAACATACTGGGAAAGACCAAACAACGGATTTTTTTTTTTAAAGATAACGATTTTTTTTTTCTTGCTAAATAGTCGAACAAAAATAAATTTAAGTCTTGCAGTATCAGATAGCGCAAATGTAATGAATGTCAACAGTCCTTTTAGTTAAAAGCTAGGAATGGGCTATTTTGTCTTCTTTGCATTTTCTGAGTTTTGAAACCATAAGTGACAACCCAGGAGGAAAAAAATGTTTGCAAATCTTTCTTGACCTCAATTGTAACTGGGAGGAATCTGTATGGATGTGGGAAGCTTTCGAGCAAATATAACGTGTAAACTTAGATCTTATCAATTTTAAAAAAGCTAAAAATACATAAATCATTATGGTTTCACTTGGATAGTTAATATAGAGCATACCAAGCCAATTTTTCTTTAAATGGTCCTTTTAGGTAAAATTGTAAATGGTTATATCATCTCTTGATACAGAATTTTCTGAGATTTAACGCTAAATAATTGCCCAGAGAGAAAAAGTTAAATCTTTCTTTACAAATAATTGGAGTGAGTGTGAATACATGTGGAGTAGTTTCTTTCGGTAATTACTTCATCCAAATAGGGCACATGTTCTTGGTGAATGAAGGCAAATAAAACTGTTGAAGATATAGTCACTGTGTGTGGAAAAAGTTTTATGACTAATTTTCTGATTGATGTAAATAATTTTGATTTTAAACATCTTAGAAATTATATATATTAATATCCGATTTCTTCTAACATTTACATGTATTCTGTGCTACCAGAAGATTTTAATTTCATTAATGGATGAAAAAAAATAATTCTGAGTTCTGGGTGTAATTGTGATAATTTAAATTTACTTTCTAATTAATTCATTTATACTTCATTACTAGCAGAAATGCATAACTGTATGGCAAGGGAGTTGGGATCATATAGAACCCAAAAAGAATCACAATGTGATTCTTGGGGTTGGGAGCGACACAGGGGGTAAACGCCTCATGTTTATTCAATACAGATCACAGAATTGGGGTTGTTGCACCCTAAATTTCGTAATGCCAGCACATTTATTGATTCAACAACATAAACATACCCTTCACGTCATTTAAAAGCATTTTTCTAATTGGAAGTTTGTGCCTACCTCAATGTAATAGTTCAGAATTTTCTTTCAGTAGTGCCATCATTGATTCTAGACAACATACCCTTTACGTCATTTAAAGCATTTTTCTAATTGGAAGTTTGTGCCTACTCCTAACGGTTCAGAATTTTTCAGCAGTACATTTATTGATCAAACAAATATAAAACATACCCTTATGTCATTTAAAGCCTTTTTCTAGAAGTTTGTGCCTACTCCAACGGTTCAGAATTTTCACAGTACATTTATTGATTCAACAACATAAAACTGCACTTTTGCCACAAAGCCTTTTTCTGAATCGGAAGTTTGTGCCTACTCCTAACGGTTCAGAATTTTTCAGCAGTACATTTATTGATTCAAACAACATAAAATCCTAATTCTTTACGTCATTTAAAGCCTTTTCTGAATGGAAGCCGAAAGTTTACCTTAATGGTCTAGAATTTTCAGCAGTACATTTATTGATTCAACAACATAAAACATAAATTTTACCTCATTGTTGTTTTTCTAATTGGAAGTTTGTGCCCATCCCTAATCTAAGTTCAGAATTTTCGCACTACATTTATTGACTCAAACAAGACAAAAATGGTTCTTTACGTCATTTAAAGCTTTTCTCTAATTGAAGTTTGTGCCAACCCCTAATCGGTTCAGAATTTTTCGCTAGCATTTATTGATTCAACAACATAAACGTACTCGTCATTTAAAGCCTTTTCTAATTGGAAGTTTGTGCTTTCATCTTTTAATCGGTTCTGGTGGAATTCTTTTTCAGTACATTTATTGATTCAACAACATAAAACATACCCTTACGCTGTGTAAAGCAATTCTCTAATTGAAGTTCCGCCCTCAACGGTTCAGAATTTTTCACAGTACATATATTGATTCAAAACAACATAAAACATAATTTTACCCTCATTTAAAGCATTTTCTAATTGCTAGTGCCTACTCCTAACGGTTCAGAATTTTTCAGCACTACATTTATTGAACTCAAACAACATCAAACATAATTCTTTACGTCATTTAAAGCTTTTTCTGGAAGTTTTGTGCTAAATCCCTCAACGGTTCAGCACCCTTTCAGCAGTGCATTTATTGATTCACAAATTACAAAACGCAATTCTTTACGTCATTTAAAGCTTTTTTCTAATTGGAAGTTTGTGCCAACCCCTAACGGTTCAGAATTTTTCAGCAGTGCATTTATTGATTCAAACAACATAAAACGTAATTTTATGTCATTTAAAGCCTTTTCTAATTGAAGTTTGTGCTCATCTCTAAATTTTCAAAGTTGTACATTTATTGATTCAAACAACAGTAAACAATTTTACGCTATGTAAAAGCACCTTCAATTAAAGTTTGTCTCACTCCTTAACGGTTCACAGAATTTTTCAGCAGTACATATATTGATTCAAACAACATAAAACATACAATTTTACCCAAAGCATTTTCTAATTTGGAAAGTTAGTGCCTAATTCTGGTCTATATTCAGAATTTTTCAGCACTACATTTATTGACTCGTTAACATAAAATATAATTCCTATGTCATTTAAAGCTTTTTCAATTGAAGTTTGAAAGAACCCTAACGGTTCAGGAATTCTAGCAGTGTATTTATTGATTCAAACAACATAAAACGCAATTCTTTTTACGCCACGAAAGCTTTTTTTTAATTGGAAGTTTGTGCCAACCCCTAACGGTTCAGAATTTTCAGCAGGTTTATTGTCTAAACAACATAAAACGTAATTTACGTCATTTAAAGCCTTTTTCTAATTGGAAGTTTGTGCCTACTCCTAACGGTTCAGAATTTTTCAGCACATTTATTGATTCAAACAACATAAAACATAATTCTTTACGCCATGTAAAGCAATTCTCTAATTGCTATGTTCCCTACCCCTGGCCTGTCTTCGAATTTTCATATGTTATGTATTGATTCCAACATAAACATAATTCCTTTACCTCATTTAAAGCATTTTTCTGTTAGTGCCAATTCTAACGTTATTCAGAATTTTTCAGCACTACATTTATTGACTCAAACAACATAAAACATAATTCTTTACGTCATTTAAAGCTTTTTCAATTGGAAGTTTGTGCCAACCTAATCTTGTCCAGAATTTTTTCTGCACTACATTTATTGACTCAAACAACATAAACATAATTCTTTTTTACGTTACTTTCTAAAGCTTTTCTAATTGAAGTTTGTTCCTACCCCTAACGGTTCAGAATTTTTCAGCAGTGCATTTATTGATTCAAACAACATAAAACGTAATTCTTGCTGTCATTTAAAGTTTTCTAATTAAAAGTTTCAGCGCCTACTCCTAACGGGTCAGAATTTTTTCGTAGTACATTTGATTCAAATAACATAAAACATAATTCTTGCCATGTAAAGCAATTGGAAGTTTGTCTCACTCCCCAACGGTTCAGAATTTCACAGTGCATTTTATTGATCTAAACAATAAACGTAATTTCTAAGGCCATTTAAAGCCTTTTCATTGTAAGTTTGTGCCTACCCTACTACGAATTTTCTAGTACATTTCATTGATTCAAACAACATAAAACATAATTTACGCCAGGTAAAGCACTCTCTAATTGAAGTTTGTGCCAACCCCAATGGTTCAGAATTTTTTTCAGCAGTGTATTGATTCAAAGCCCAACATAAAACGTAATTCTTTACGTCATTTAAAGCCTTTTCTAATTGAAGCTTGTGATTTCCAACGGTTCGTAGGAAATTAGCTATTAGTCTTTGATAATAGTGAAGACGATTTATGGATAAAATAATGTCTTAAGCAATACACTAAAGCATTTTTCGTAATAACAATAAGGAAAAAGCAGTTATCGAGGTTCAGTTCCATAACCTCTCTGTTGAATGGAAGAGAAAAAAAGTAAAGTAATGCTGATTTTGTTTTATCTGATGATTCAGCATTTGATCTGTTTCTGCTGGCACAATTTAATAATGTTTTCACGAAGAATTATCAGCAGACTACCTTTCTCGGACTGATTGCTCTTTTGTTCTAGCTAAATGCTTTGTTAGCTATATAATCAAAATAGAACATGATTTAGAGAAGAATTATGTTTTTAAAACAGAACATCATTTCTGGATTTTTCCTCTGTTGTTTTGAATGTATGTTTTCTGTAAATAATGTTGAGTTTCCTTGTAGCTGTTTTTAAACAATTGAGATATTTATCGCTTCTGTTCTCACCCTTTCTGCCTTTTTCTTTACTTTAAGTATTTAGTGGTTTTTTTATTCTCTCAACTAACTTCGCGGACCTAAATCTTTCTGTCAACAATTGTTCGAAAGAACAAAATCTAGCATGGTAAAAGTATCAATATAATAGTTTGGTTAATAAGGTTACTTAGATGTGCATCTTTTGAGGGCGACTAGATATTATTAGATCTCATTTTGGTTTGATTTTTCGCGCAACAATATTTTTTACAGGTTGTTATGTTTCTATTACAATATACGAACCTAAAGCCAACAACTTCCATACATTTATCAGGTAATGTATCGTTAAGAATGGGTTTTTCTAAAATTGCAAACAATGAAAGTAGATTACAAACAATGAAAGAGAAACATGCAATTAAATAGCCTATTTAAACAATGAAAACGGTCGATGCCAGTGCTGCAGCAATGAAAAGTGTATTGTTATTGTAAATGATATCAAAAAATATTTTTAAAAATTATTAAAATTTAAAAAAAAACATTGTACGGCAACATAATTGTATAATGAAAGCGTACTTTTGCTTGGGATAGTAGTAAAAAATGAGTTTTAAAGTAAATAATCTATCTGGAAGTTATTAAGGGAAAGACGCCGTAATTTCGCTTAATTTGTAATTAATTAAAATTCTAAATTAAAAATGGTGTAAGGGCTCCTGATGTGCACATCTCACCCAAAGTACTTTTCCAAAGTTTGTAGCTCTACGTCCATGGTCATGATAATACACTGACAATTCTAATTAAAATTACTTTACTTATTATTAGTAGGATAATCATTTTGTGTTTAGCTTCGTCTTTGACTTTCTTCCTTTGACTAATTAGATACAAATAAGTTACAAGATTTTAATTTTGTTACCAAAACCACAAAAAATCTAATTTCGGATGTGTAACTTGTTTATGGTTTTACCGCTTTCAATATACACAGAACTAGACAAACTGTGATACAGATTTGATTACTATCCAAAATTATTATACTTCCATCTCAACGTTGAAACACAACTCAAGTTTCCACGAAGCTAACTGTCAACCATTCCGTCACTGGACATAACGTGGCTTTGAAAGCTGTCCCAGTAATGGAGTTATTAGGGGCAAAACGACTGCAGCGGCAAATCGATTAAAGAATTTTGTACACTTATTCAATAAAATCATAAGATTCACAATGAAAGTGATTTAAAGGTTGGTCAAATTTGTAAAAGCGTAATGAAAATTTGAAAAAGACGTCAACCATTCCTGCCACGACAACATGTTTGAAAGCTGTCCGGTAATGGAGTTAATAGGGGCAAAAACGATCGCAGCGGCAAAAATTAATAAAGAATTTTTTAAATAATTTATTCAATAAAATTCAGAGATTCATATCAAATGATTAAAGGTTGTCAACTTGTAAAGCGTAATGAAAAATTTGAAAGAAGCGACTGTCAAACCGTCTCTGTCGCCGGACGTAACGTGCCGAAAGCTGTCCTGGTAATGAGTTAATAGGCACAAAAACAATCGCAGCGGCAAAAAATAACAACCGATAACAAAGGAATATTTTTTTAATAATTTCTATCCAATAAACCATAAGATTCATAATTGAAAATGATTTAAAGTTTGGTCAAATTATAAAGCGTAATGAAAAATCGAAGGATTGCCAACTATTCCCATTACTGATAAATGTGTTTAAAGCTGTCCTGGTAATGGAGTTAATAGGTGCAAAATGATCGTATGTCAAAATCAATTCGATAAATAAAAGGAATTTTGCACAATAAAATCTAAGATTCATACTGAAAATGATTTAGTAAATAATAAATTTGTAAAGCGTAATGAAAATCGAGTATTAACTGTTTAAATCTCTATTATTTGACATCTTATAATGCTGTCGATAATGATGGTCTGAAACTATTATCTCTATATAAAAGCACTTATTTATATATATCGCCTATTCTCTTTATCTTTTAATCAGCACCGAATTTGACTTCTACTGGGTCCAAATTTTGGAACAGGATGGATTAGTACAACTATGAGAGCTTCTTAATACAAAGTATTTTAAAATTGAATTAGATTTTTATTTATATAATGTTAAATGGTTTTCTGTTTTTGAATTTTCCGTACAATCCTCATGGAACCTATAATTTTTATTTTCTTGTGGTAAAGTCCTGTGTAAAATTTCGCCATTCTAATAAGAGTAACTGAAGCTTCTGGTGATATTTTCATTTTAGAATAATTTTTTTAAGTTTTGATAGTGCTTTTTCTGCAAACATTTTCGGCGCGAGCGAAATATTATGTTACCATATTTAATTTAGTAAAAACTTCGAAAAATCAACTCTTCTTGCATTTTTTTTCTCTGTCTTGATTTGTATTTTCATATTTGATTTTATGTAGTTTTATTAACATTTTGTCTGTTCATAAAAATTTTTTAAAGTTTATATTTTTTAATTAGCAAATCACCAGATAAAACTAATGTATAATTTCATCTGTAAAGTTGTATTAGTTATTATAATCGGCATATGCATTAATAAAATAAATTTCTTTTTCTCAAACTTCGCGATGATTTCTAAACATACCTGCTATAAGGAATAAAATGTGACAACTTGAAAGATTTAATTAAACAGAAAGATTCAAAGTAGATTATTGTTTATTAAAAATCTTATTAAAAGTTTATTGGGGAGTTGTAACATTTGGAAAAAAATTGAGGCGGATATATGAAAAAAATATTGACCATGACAACGCCTTTCTTGAGATAAGCAAATAGATAAATTAAGAATTATTTGCAACGTTTTAAAAAAAAAAGAAACGATATGCTGCGTAATGGTAGAACTGCTTGTTTTGTAAGTAGTTTGGTTGTAAAATAAACCATCCATAACATTACAAATTCCAGAAGATGGCTTTTTTTTCGGTAGATAATATTAATTCCATAAACAATTGTTATTGCAAAATAAAGAATAAACGCACTGATTATCATTGATCTTGTCTGAATTCTCCTTTATTCTATCATTTGCATTACAAAGCGTGTAATTGTTATCTCTAGTGTCATAATTATTCTGCTAGTTCTCCATTACTGAAACAAAGAAAGCAAATATAAGAAGAGCATTGATATCTCACGAATCAACAATTCAGTACCAGAGATTCAAAATCTCAATCAATATTTCTTTATCGAAATATCGAAGAGAGAGCTTCAAATGTTCAAGTATATTAGTAGACTCGTAATCGGAGAAGGAGAGGCGGGAATCGAAGAGATCGTGCGAGTTGGCGGAGTTCCAGTTTTCTGCCAGCTGTTTCGAAAGTCAGGGAATCAGCAGATGATTTTCCGGCTATTTTGTTTATTTGTTTAATGAGGAAACAAGGGACCGTACTCTGAATAAAAAAATTAGTGGTCTACCTCTACGTCAGAGGTAATAATAATTAAGTAATAATTTAACATTTTACAGGAGAGCAAAACGAAGTTCCAGTGCGATGTATTTCGATGCCCAATTCAATTTTTGAGATGCCCAATTCATTTTTTGAGGTGCCCATTCATTTTTGAGAAGCCCAATTTATTTTTGAGATGCCCAATTCATGTTTTGAGAAGCCCAATTCATGTTTAGAAGCAATTATTTTTTTTGAGATACCCAATTCTTGGATGCCCAATTCATTTTTATAATGCCCAATTCATTTTTTGAGATGCCCAATTCAATTTTGAGATTATTCTTATTTGCATATGTTGAAGCCCAATTTTTTTGAGAAGCTCAATTCATTTTTAGCCATTTTTTTGAGGTGCCCAATTCATTTTTTAGAAGCCAATTTATTTTGAGAGTTCTAATTCATGTTTTTTGAGAAGCCCATTTTTTTTTGAGATGTCCACTCATTTTCATAATCCACCTTTTTGATAAGTCTACCACGTCATTTTATTAATGCCCTAACTCTATTTTTTGAGAAGCTCCAATTTATTTTTTTTTTGGACGCCTAATTATCTTATTCATCAGTGCCCAGCCATTTTTTTATGAGGTGCTGAATTCATTTTTTGTAATGCCCACCATTTTTTGCATGCGACCAATATTTTTTGAGAGTCCAACTTCTATTTTTATGATTGCCCAATTCATTTTGTATGATATGTTTAAATGCCCAATTCATTTTTTGAGATGCCCAAATCATTTTTTTTTCAACCTACAGCTACGATACTTTCACCACTGGAAAACGCGGTCGGAATAGTGCAAATGCGATAAAAAAAACACCAAAATCGGCAAAATTGGACTTACGATATTTACCTCTGAGGTAAACCGATAATTACCTTTATATGCCAGTGCCTGCGCACTTTTCTTCAACCTGAGTGTGAAATGGGACCTCGTGGAAACCTCAGAAATTTGGCTAAAGAGCATTTTAAGTCTGATTACAGAAGTCGCTTAGATCAAGAATTATAGTATCAGTCATGTGTGAAGTGACCATACGTCCCGTTTTAAACAGGATCACCCTTTTTTCAGTCAGCCTGTCCCGTTGTCCCTAAGCACAGATTCGGGACACGGAAATGCTCCGGTTTCCGAAACATAGCAACTCCCGGTAACAACCGGGCATAACAGCTAGTTAATAGATGAAAATTGATTAAACATGCGTTTTCTTGGATACATATACTACTACCTAAAAATTAGTAGACGTCCCATTTTGAGCGTAAACTGTAACAATAAATGTGTGCTGTACATTTGATCCTGTAATATTTCTTTTTGACGTAGACTCACGTCTCTCCATAGTGGTCTAATGGCGTATCGGGAAGGGGAAAAATTATGACTCTTTTCGTGGTATTTTTAAACGCTTATAGCTCTGCAATCAAATAACATAGAGAGTTGGTTTTAGTTTCATTTAACAGAGAAAGGTAAACATTGAAGTTTGCAGAAAGAATTTTAGAATTTGGAATTACGGTTTAGTCACAGTCGAGCTCCAAAGTTGGTGAAAATCGCGAAGAATTTTGATGACGTCACAGCGACCCATGCGCGCGCACTCATCGGTTGTGAGCGGTATATTAACTGGATGTTAACAGATTAATAATTAATTCATTTTAGATTAATTAATTCATTTCAGATTAATTAATTAATTCAGATTAATTCATTTAACAGAGAAAGGTCATAGAGCATAGTTCAAAGTCACACATTGCTACTACTTTAGTCACAGAAAGTCACAGTTGAGTAATTGATTAATTAACTGTCCTTAATTAATTATTATTAACAATTGCTGATTTAATTGAGCTGTCATTTCCATCAATTTAATTGAGTTGAGTTGGTTTTAGTTTCATTTGACAGAGAAAGGTCATAGAGCATAAGTCATAGGTCAAAGTCACATAGAGCAACTTTAGTCACAATTGAATAAGGTAAGTAAGTCTACGCCCCTCAATCCCAGCGGCCGTTTCGGAGAGACAGCCTCCCGTCGATTTTTTTTTTTTAATTTTTATTTGGTGCACTGGCAAAAAGCACCTTGTATCGGTCACTCTATGCGTTTGCGACTCCACATTCTATTTTAAAAATTACTTTATTTTTGTATGATTTTGTATAATACCCAATACCCAATTTCCTTTACAATCCGTATACATGTTTTGAAATGTCGAAGAAAAACTATAAAGCCGAAAAAAAAAAAAGATAAAAGATAGCGGAATGTTTCTGAAAAGGAAACAGACGATTTTTTATTCGTTACCACATGCGGGCGGGAACGTGTGCTAAAAAATGTTCGCCTGATCCGTTTTCGCGTAGAATATCAACTAAGCAATGAGAATTCGAAAGATATTCAGTTGACTTAACTTACGACTCCAAAAGATAAGAAATGAGATTTAACCTTCGAAATAATATTAAGTCAGCTCACAATCTCCATTTCATGCGAACATAAAATCAAAAGTTTTCGAAGTAATGTGGTTTTTAAAATGATAATTGAGTCTTTAAGGAAGATAAGAACCTGATTTGGGAGCAAAACTGTGGCATTAAAACTTTTGGATGGAATTTTTCTCTTTGTATAGTGTTTGGATTATCTCCCATAAAAATTCCTCATGCATGGTTCTGTCAACAGGTGCATTTTTTTTTCACTCTTTATTTTTTAAGAGCAAAATATCATCGGTTTTCCGTTTCAAATTTGATAATAAGATCACGTGGTTTGCAAGGATTGCAATACTTCGTTGATTTGATAATACCTTAATTTATGATTATGATTTGCGATTTTTTGTTGTTGTGATTTTTTATTTTTGTTATAAAACCTTTCGTAGAGAACTTTTTTTTTATTTTGCTATCTTTGCTCCCCTCCACCCCCACTTCGCACACGAAGAACGTATCGTGAAAGATCTCTTTCTATAACCTTAATAAAATAAATAAATAAATAATTAAGGTATGAGCTTTTATTCGTGCAAAAAATGAATGCAAACATTGAAAATAATTTTTCTGATTACAATAAAATGCATGGTTCGAATAAAAGCGCGGGCGCCTTTACCTTCTAGGAATATTCCATTTGTTTAAGAAAATATACACACAATATAAGGTGCTATCTGAGGCGAAAACGATTTTATTCGAACCATGCATTTTATTATAATCAGAAAAGTTATTTTCAACTTCTGCGTTCATTTTTTCGCATGAATAAAAGCTTAAACCTTAATTTTTTTTATAAATTTTATTTTCTGCTTTTTAGTGACGGCTGACACGAATACACACGGCATGTTAGGCATACTAAACCAATTTCAATTACCGAATTCTCCAATATAAAACACATATTAAAATTGTTACCTACATATGTACAATTACATTTTTAAAATGAGTTCATGACATTAACGTTCTGAAATATAAATCCGTAATATATAACGTGATAACTTACAAAACGTTTGGCGCGCACGAAGTAAAAAAAAAATTCCATTTCCGGTTGTTGGCGAATTCTAATAGAAAGTAAACCCAAGACGCGTAGAAACACGAGCTTGAGATAGTACTAGCATTAGATTGTACGCTGTAAAGCCTATATTAAAGTATTCGTTTAAAAATATTAATTTTAAAGTTTTTGAGATAGTACTAGCATCAGATTGTGCGCTGTAAAGCGTGTCAGCTTTTAAGACTGCTAATCGAAAGCGGCGTTTATACGTCTTTTAAGGGACTGACGTAAAACGAAGTATAAATAAAAAGACGTATAACCAAAATTTTAGTAATCAACTTTGATTATTACAAATTTAATGCTACTTTTGTAAATTGGTTTAAAAATATTAATTTTTAAGTTCCTGAGATAGTACTAGCTGAGTACTACTGAGATTGTACGCTGTAAAGCGTATCGGCATTTAAGGCTGCCGAGAAAAAAAATCCACGCCTTTATAGCATAACTTTAGCACTAATCGTGCGTATACGATTTATGTGAATGTAGCTAGGCGTTTAATTAAGAAAATCTTTAACATTCGTCTGCTGATTATCTGTTAGAATTAAGCACAGCATTAGTAAAAAACATTCAATGAACGTAATTAGATTCATATTCTTTTAAGTAGAAAAAAAGAGCTCGAATATGGAGAATGGCTATGAATCGAATTAATTTCATTGAATGTTTTTTCAGTATTCTTTTGACGAAAGAAATAAGTTTGAACTTTATCAATGGAGTCCATCGCGTCTTGAGCAAACAATTATTTTGAACTTTTAGCCATCAGGTTAGAAAACTTAGCTTTTAAAGTAAATGAATCGATTTTTTTTGTATTTAATTATATCTCTGAAATCTTAAGATTACTTTATACATGATTGTTTAAGAAAATATACATATAAATACGAAATATCCGCTTTTGAACTGAACATGAAAAACGTAAAAAGACGTTTGCGCCGCTCAGAGGGTTCAAGAAAGATGGAATAACTTCTTCATCATGGTTTAAATTAGCGCCAGAGAATTTGTCGTCTATAAGTCATGATATCCTTATCACATTTCGTACACTATAAAGGAGAAAATTTCACATTTTAGAGCATGTGGGAAATGACTTATAATCGAAGCTTTGCGTCATATAAACGAAACTCTTTATCATTACAATGAATACGAATGAAACGAGACTTTGATG
>BGPR01025437.1:0-22332 GCA_013235015.1 Araneus ventricosus
ACTAGAAATTGTGTTCATTTTCACTTCATATTGAGTAAATGCGTTATATACGCAATTATTTATTTTTATAAGAATATAATTTTGTTTATTTGAATAGATTTCACTTGATGCATTTCACTTGTTAGAAGGCACTTCTTTCATGTACATGTATTGAGAATCAAATTATTTTTATTGCTCTTTAAAGTCAGAGACTATTAAGAGAATAATGAATACATTATGTAATTGCAAAATATATATTTCAAATATGCTACCCACGTGTTCATGTGATACCTATATGAAAAATAAACCTGAAATGTTTTCAAAAATTCGTTATTTTATAATAGTTATAATGATTTTTAATCTATTAAGTTTTTTAGTAAAATATATCAATTTGTAACAAAGTCACTTTCCATGTTAATGTAGCCACGAGGTGACTTTTTTAAAATTCTTATATATGAATAATTTGGTTTTAAAAGAAAAATGTTTACTCTCAGTATGAGATCTTATTATTTCATATGTCTCTTTGCTTTTGTTGCAGTGGCATATAATTACAAGCTTAATGGTGGTATTAATTTATGAAATCATTTGAGTGTCAAACTGTCTATAACGATATCTTGTCAAGAAAAATAGGTTTTCTAGGTACCTAAAATATAGCAATAGACATGTTTTCCTGCATATTGGCTTAAATTAATATAACATGATATGATTTGGTTAAATATAATAAAAAAATATTTTTGATAGTTACTAAATTATTTTTATGGTTTCTTGCGTAAATTAATTTCTTTATAAAAACTAATAATCATATCCCTTTTTGCAATAATGCTTTTCAAAATTGCTAAAGATTTTTTACTATTATTACTGAAGCAAGATTGAGTTTTTAATTTGAGTTTTTTTTAGTTTAACCAAATTCCGTACTTAAAGTAAAGTCTTCTTCAAACTTCTTCTCTTTCAAACTACCTTTTTTTATTCAAGACAGTGCACCACTACTTTTATTTTGCTTTCAAGGTAGCGCATCACTTGCACTTCATTACAGAGGAATTCAGTTTCGTTTGGAGGCATGTAACCGGCTGAACAGCCTTCTCAATAGATGAAATTTAATTAAAACTATCCTGTACTTAAAGCATCCAACTTCAATTTTTGCAGTCTTTCATGAAGTCCTGAGTTTTGTTCATGAATTCCAAAAACTTTTTTTCCCGCTCATATCTTGAATTTTTGTGGAAACGTAGAAAAATTGAAATAAATACTTATGAAAACTAAGGCTGATTTGTAAGGCATGCACGTCTTGTATTCTATGATATACTAAATAAGATTGAAGTAAATTTACAAAATTATTCATGTTCTCTAAGGGTTTTTTCATTCTTGTTTCGAAGCATGACAAAAAACCTAGTTCTATTAGCAGTAATTGCTCAGTGTTAGAAATTGGCTCTCCTTATTGCTTACAGATGCAGTTTCCTTTGTTGCGTTTGTAAACTTTCTTGGAATATAAAAGAACACCGTTTAAGATTAAAGGCTAGTTCATTTTCAAGCTATGAATCCCTCACGGACATGAATTTTGGCAACAGAAAAACATTGACACCTTGCGGTTTTGATAGATCTGAATCGAATACCATACTGATTTGAAAGGTGTTATCAAAATTTTCCTAATAAATATACCTAGCTAAATTTCTTTATGTTTACCAATTAATGCTTCAGTATCCAATTTAAATTTCCTATGTACATATACACATCAGGGAGGTAATTTTTAAGACGCCTCCGAAATAACCGTACAGTTAGTGCAAATCACAAGCTACTGCAGTTATGAACCCCAAGAAGTTGGTTCCAACATGAAAGAGGCATTTAGAGACAGCGCGACCCGCATTCACAAATGAATTCGAGCATCAAATCTGAAGCCCCTGTCAGCACCGGTCTTGTCTTTCTCTAAATGAAATACGTATATTTTTACGAAATATTGCCAATTCGTAGAGGTGGTCACTTAAATATTTGGTAAATAGTATTTTTAGTTAATGTTATCTTTATTTTTGCGTTTCAGGTTATTATTTTTAGGTGATTGTGATTGATTCATAAACAAATTTCAACTTCAATACGGTTTTTTTATTCTTTACCAAAACCACACTCAACGAAGAGTTAAATCGGTATCCAAATAGTCTAGAAAGGGTTAGTTAACAACTTTTTTCAGCAACACTGGACAGGATGATGCAAATATTTGCGTTTGTGAGAGTGAGACATAGAGTGTTAATCATTGTATAAAGAAATTAGAAACCCCTGTTTGATGCTGGTTGCTAATTTGATGTAATATAAATATTGTTTAAATGCAGTTATATTTTGTGTGTTTCAGTTATTTAAGTCAAGTGTATACTGTCGGTAGATTTATGTAGTTCAAAAGAACTGAAGAATATGACTAAGAATTGTTAAGAACTGACTACGTTAATTATTTTTTTAGGACAATTCTTATTATAAGTTGTAAACTTTAAAAGGTTTAAAAATGCCCCAAAACCTAAAATGAGGATTTATTTTCCAGATTCATTTCAACATAGTTTCCTTCACACCTATATAGAGGGCCTAGTAGTGGCGTAACTAGGTAGAGGCAAGTAGGGCTAATGGTCTGGGCGCAATCACATGGAGGCGCAAAATTAAAGAAACAATTGGTTTCATTTAAAAGAAAAGTAGATTTTTTAAACCTCTTATTCCTAAGAATCTTAAAAATTGAAATGGTTTCAGCAAAGCGTGGTAAAATCTTAAGTTTATCTTAATCTTAATCTTAAATTTTAAAGTAGTTATGAGAACAAATATTGCGCAAGTTACTCACAAAATACTCAATACCTTAGAATGTAATGACGAGGGAAAAATGGTAATCAAAACTTTACGTAATTCGAAAAACGAGATTACTGCGCTAAGATTTTTTTAAAAAAAATCTAAATTGATCCAATATCATTTATTTGAGTAAAAATTTCCTGGCTTCTAATTGCAAGCAAAATAATGATTTAAAGAAACAAATTAAATTTGTTAATGCATTTTCTGAAAATTGTGGCGATAAAGCAATTAGGAATTTCTTTTAAAATTTTCTATTTAATTTACAATTTATTTGAAGTAATAACTTTTTTAGCTGTGTTTTATTTCACATTATTGATTTTATTTTTAAATCCCAATTCAAACGTGCGTGATGTTGTTAGCAAACCCAATAAAATAAAAACACCAGCTTTGGGAAATAGTTTCAAGGAATTGTGTGAATGAAATTAACTCTTAAAATTGTATATAGCGAAAATTATAGAATAAATTTGAAGTACAGCAAAATGTGTTTAATCGAAACATATTTAAAAGCGAATAGAAAAAAAAAATCTTGCAATATATTCTTACAATTTTATGAATTGTGTTTTGTAAGATAACTATCAAAATTTCATTTCAAGGGTTTGCTGCAAGTTGTTAAGGATTATTTTTTAAAAAAGGATTCGCGTAAATAAGAAATGTCAAGTGTTTCGAAAGGTTTTCCTAAAATTTCAATAATTTCACCCTCTTTCCCTGCCCAACTTCTAGAACAAAATATTTTGTATTGATATTAATTTAATCTTAATGCAAGCAGTTTTTAAGTAAAAAATATTGTGACAAGCTGAAATGACAAAACATTTATTGCTGGTTTTTAATGAGAGTTGGTTTTAGCATCTAGAGTATAAAAATTTTAATTTCAAGATTAATTTTGAATAAAAACTGTAAAAATTACAATTCTTTTTAACAAAATCCAATTTAGTAACTGCCAATTTTAAATTTGCTGCCAAACCTTTTATTAAAGACATTTTAATAAAAGGTTTGGGTGAGCAGTCAAAATTGGACCACCCAAAATGCAAGCAAGAAAGAACCTGAAAGAAAATTCATAAGAAAAATGTTCTGAAATTTAAACGATATTTTATTTTAATTTGAATAAGTTCGAGTACATGTTCCATGTAAAGACAATGAAAGCACAAATTTAAGTTGTTCTGAAAATACCCCCCCCCAAAAAAAATATCATGGCCGGGGCTTCAAAGTTTCGAGACCCCTAAGCAGTTGCCTATTTTGCATATTGAGTAATTCGGCCCTAGTAATGTTTCGTAAAATGTTTAATTTTTCTTTTATTTTCTGTGGGTAAATGCAATGCTCCACAGCCTCTCCGAAAAGTCCCTCAGTCAGTGTGAAAGAGAAACTGAAGCAATCAGCATGAACTCAATGAAGGTGGTGGGAAGAAGCAAGAATCACTTGTTCCACTTCCTCCCTTGTTTTCGTTTAGTTATACACTAACGTTCCGTAATGAAGCACCTCGAGGGCTATTTCGGGATGGACTTCGTAATTTTTGAGCTTGGTCAAATGATAAGGGTTAAGACTCTCTATAAACTTCCGCACTACACCAGCTGAAGGGCGTTTCACCCCCTACGTCTGATTTAAGTTCCCAATGCCCCCAACACACGGCCGACCTTCAGTGGGATCGGGTTTCAAACCTGAAACCCCCAGCAACCGCAACCGAGACATTACCACCAAACAACAACGGTCCTCTTGCTCACTTTAAGAAGCAGTTTTTACATCTCACCAAAGGTCCGCTAGGAAGCTAAGAATATTAGCCAGCTACGAAA
The DNA here is from genome assembly GCA_013235015.1 of Araneus ventricosus. Taxonomy (NCBI): domain Eukaryota; kingdom Metazoa; phylum Arthropoda; class Arachnida; order Araneae; family Araneidae; genus Araneus; species Araneus ventricosus. Next base: position 4,575 of record BGPR01025437.1, read on the forward strand.
TGCTACATATTGGGTGTGACGGGGAAAAATATGATGTAATGACATGAAATCAACGAGAAAATAGTGATAAGAACATGAACCTTGACCAGGTACGTATCACTTGCCTACTTTAAACACACTTTTTTCCATCGCACCGAACATGTACTGTGAAGCAAAATTTAATGAAGAGAAATGCTTTTCTATATGAAATCCGTTTTTCCGCTCATCCCTATCCACCAAGCAAATGCGCTCGTTCTTCTGAAAGTTTTCGAGAGGAAAGAAATTGCAACACAAAATTAGACAGCGTCTGAGAAAATAAATTGCTTATTAAAGAACTGCTTCACTTCTTCGGATTGATTTCACGCCACTCAAAAACTCATTGAAACAACTCAAAAATTCATCCAGATTCCGTAGAAGTATTTCCAGGCATTCCTAGCAAAATTTATCTGATCGAAAGACAGCAATCGCAATAGCCATCTTGCGTAGAGTTTTCGCAATTTTAAATGTTCACACAAAATCTTATGTAACCGATAATTTGAGATAGCCATAGTCTTAGGAATCTCAACCACTTCATAGAATTTTCAGAGGTTCATTGAGTTGTAGCCTCAACAGGGCGCTACGGTTATTCGGCGTTATGTGTACTCATATGGCCTCTTCGAAAATTACCAAGATACATATAAACAGTAACAATCGAAGATGCAGTACCATTAAAGTTTTTATCACTTATATTTTGGTTCCTATGTCATTTTAACTTTCAGAAAATAGTGTCTCAACATTGCACAATTTTTTACTCATTCATCTTTCAGATATCACGGTACTTAAACGATTAAAATAGGTGTGAAAGATAGCCTAATACATATATCTCAATGAAACTTTGTGTCAAGTTTTTCGTCAAATCTTCAAGAGCTACCGGAAACAAAAAATAGTGTAAATACGATCTAAAGGTGACATATCTTAGACTTTTCACAGATATGTCGAAACCCCTCGAATAGTTTTGAATTTCAGGCATTTTTTTTATCTTTATCGTATCATGCAATTTAAATCGGAAACTTTTTGGATTTGAAAAATAAAATAATGACATTATTTTAGATTTTAAACGGGCATATATCTGATATCACTTACCTTTCTCTCTCGAAGTCTCTCAGCTTTGCATAATTAGATATTAAAATCTGTTGTATTTTTGATGATTGATAATGTAGAATAAAAATAAATCATTTTCTCATATGGACTATTGTAGCCCAGTTTTTGTCAAGCTTGAGGCTAAGAACATTTTGTTTCGATAGAACATAGCGTTTCTAACAGCAAACCATTCAAAGCTCACTCAAGCTCAAACAAAGTAATCTATATACGGTTATATTCATGGTAATAAGCATGATGTGTGACAGTGTCTCAAAGGGCTTAAAGGCAGGAATTGAATTTGGTGATACCTTCAGAGCAAGAGTTCAGAACATTGTTCCTATAAAGTTGTTTCTATCAAGTGGAATCGGAACGAATGATTTAAATGTAACGATGGTACTGATATGATTTCGTTTAAATCTAAACTATGAATGACCACCTTAACACGTATGAAACTGGCTTAAAGTTTGAATACAAATACTGTTTTCTTATTTACAGAAAGGTTACCATATTCGCAGAAAATTTGATGAGTACATACAGATAAAAGAACTATAATTCGATAGTTATTACAACATTTATCTTATCATAACTTATAAATAAAGTAGTAAAGTATAAGTAACTGAATGAAACAGAAATAACAACCAAAATGCTAAGTTTATTGTTTTGAATATTTTTAATCCTAAGTCAAATCTTTGAGAAAAGGAATCTATCGAAAAATCTTAGCTTTAAAAATTCGAAGCGAATGACATAAAATTTCCACGTCATGACAACTTTAATATATCACTGTAATCGCAACACAATGCCGAATGTCACAAGTTTTATATGAAAGAAAGAACGATATTATTGTATTTAAACGAGTATTAGAAATTATTTTATTAATTTAAAGTACAGTTCATTAGTTTTAAAACATGTATGAAAATTGCAAGTTATAATCACGAGTAACGTTGAATAATTTGATTCATCTTTAATTAAAGTTAGTAGAGATGATTAAGAAAAGATATTATCTGTAACAGAAATTGAAATACTATTATAAATTAAATTTAGGAGCGCGTAGACACTCAGCTTGCTCTACTGCCCAAAGAGTGACGCTGCGGTCGCTCATCTTACGTATGACAGAATACCATATATGAGAGCAGTGAGTCTATATCATTCATTTCTACTCATGCCAACCTTAAGTTTTTAAGATTAAGGTGAGGAATTAGAAAACGTTTTCTTCTTGTTTGTATATTATTCGGTTATTAGCTCGAAGTTGAAATTATTCATACAATATTCCAAATTAGAAATAGTGGTAAATATACAATAAATTCAATTAAAAATAAATAGTATTTTTATTTCATTTAATACAATAAACATTACTCTTTCACAATTGACCGAAGATAGGTACATTTTAGCAACAAATAATTTTACAATCTTGTCAAAATTTGGTTTAATTGAATTTGAATTGTGATTTAATCTCCAACGCCATTTAAACGATAACGGATTATTTTTTTAACTGTAATTCTTTTAATTACTACATTCAACTATAAAAATAGATGTATGTAAAAAAAACAAAAGAGAAAATGTCGAAAACATTTACTTTTCAAAAGTGTCTGAAATGTACAATAATAAGTTTGAAAGAGAATGAGATTTGTTCATAAAATATCTGCAAATTTAACGAGGTATTCCAAAGCCAAGAATTAAAAGACACACTAAGATTCCAAAAGTCCATGCTGCATACCGTCACATTATTATCACACAAACGTCACACAATTTTTTTTAAATTTAAAACATTAAATCAAAAACCTTTTAAAAAAGCAATGATTAAAAAGTTTAATATATTCAAGCACAAGATACTAAAACACACTTTAGGGTTTGACGAAGAAAATGCACACGAGAGATAAAAATCAATTACAAAGTACAAAAATTGAACATAGACCCATGCAAAAACACCAAATAACGGTTGAATACATGAGAACACAGAAATTTAGAACGCATAAAAATCTTAAAAATTATATATAGTCAAGCATAAAAAAGCAAAAAATCAGATCATGTATTTAAAAGTTGTAAACAATTCAAATTAAAAAACACCAGGAAACATACGATAAATATCAAGTTCATCAGAAAACATGTTAAATGTTCTATAAAATTTGTATAAAGAGAATCTGTTCACATAATTAAATCTCGAATATATATTTGGAAAATAATTTTGGTTCCTTAAAGATCTGGCAGTCAAATTTATAGAGTTTAGTATATCATTACAATTGATCAAACCGTTAATAACTTTGAAAAAGAAGAGAAGGCAAAAAACATTACGTCTGGAACATAAACTAGAAATATTAAAAATACCAAGTAGACCTGAAGAAGATACTTCCTCCAAAAAATCAATTTTTCTTGTAAAGTAAATAAAGAAGTTAGTTTGAACTCGCTCAATAAATTGAACTTTATTTCGGTAATTGGGGTCCCAGATAATATTGCAATATACCATATTGAATCGGACATGAGTGTAGTACAATACTCTTAAGGCAAGTTCACTGGAAAATTCCCTAGTTTTGCGCTTAAGAATTCCAAGCCTAGGATATGCCTTAGAGACCATGGAACCAATATTTAGGAAAAAATCAAATTTAATCTCAAAGATGATACCAAGATCCGCGACTGAATTTGAACGTGACAAAAAAAGATTTTCAAATTTATAAACATGATTCAAAGGCTGAATTTTTCGTGTAGGGGAAAGTCGGGTAAGATGGCGACCTTAAGCTTTTGGGACTTTTTCTGACCTCAATATTCGTTGCAGGAGAATTATTGTTACGCTACGGCATCATCTTCTTGTAACTATTTATTTTAAAATGATATTTTTAAAAAAAAATTATATCAAATTTGAGACTCCAACATTTCATTTCAGAAGAAAAAAGTCATTTTTGTCATCTTACCCGCCAGTTGGGTAAGATGAAGAAATTAGATGACAATTTAATTCAACATCATTTGCCATCAAAAAATTATTTAAAACTGTTGATATCACATTTTGATGAAAATAAATTGCACATAATAGAAAACAAACATAATCGAACTAAAGTAACTTCATAAAACGAATAAATTATTATCAATCTAAATTTTAGATTCGAACCTTAAGAAATAAAATGAATTACAAAAATCGTATCGCCTTGGGCCTCTCCCAGACATGTGGATTGGGGCCGGAAGTTGCACGTAAACATTGGAATCCCAATACCGATTTTCTTTGCTCACAGCAAACAATGCATTCTTTATTATCGAGGTCCTCTGGGTCCACATTGTCATCAGCGTCAAGGAAAGGATATTCAACTGAATGGTTGAATCTTCAGATTCAGACAATTATAAGTCGAGGTGTCGTTTAGCTACTTTCTTCTTTTTTTGCAGAATTTTTAGCAAATCTGTTGCGTTTAAATTTATTTAATTCAGCCACCTTCAACTGTCATAGTTTTCGTTTATCTTTTTTTGCTCTTGCTGCCTTTTTACTGCGATGCTCATTTCTCAATGTAGTGCCAGTGAGTTACGTCGTAATGAGGTACATAAAGGGCAAGTGGCAGTTAGGTGGCAGTACGAGCTCATGAATTAGTGTGGAGGGGTTCGTCATCTTACTCCAGCTAATTCGTCAACTTACCCGAATTCTCCATTTCATTTCAAAAGCATTGAAGGACATCAGATCATCAGAAAAATTATAATGATACATCACTGAACACGTTTTTATCAGCCCTTTACTAATATCATATATATAAATAAAAAATATTTAAACCCTAAATGCTATCCCTTACCAAGCAGCAATCGAAAGTTGGGTAAAAACAACTCAAAAACACTATACCGCTTAGTCTGAATCACACTAATAACTGGGTGTAACATTTAAAACAGGTCTCTATAAGTCTCTGATGATGCAGAATCGGGGCATTTATCAATGTTAATTTTTGAGAAAAATCCAATTCTTCATCTTACACTCTTCGTCGTCTTACCCGACTTGACCATATAATTAAAAATACTACACATTTCACTGTTCAGGTGTAACTAGTTTTCTTTGCACTACTTAAAAAGACAAAGACCTCTTTTTAAAAGAACAGCATTTAAATTGGAACGTATTGAACTAAAGAATTTCAATTCGTAAGCAAATAAAAGACACTCAGAATACTTAAAAACACAAGTACGGTCATTATTGAATAAACTAAAAATAAAAGAAGAGATGAAAGAAAGAAGAGATTTTTGGATATTATATTTAACAGCAGACCACAAAGTTCTAAATTCATCGACTGAATCAAGATTTTCCCATTTATTTTAAAGCTAACCTTCGGGCCACGATCTTCCCTTTTTAACAATCTTCTAGTTTCAATTGGGTACGAGAAGAGAAATCTCTTAGTAGCAATTTGTCTCAAAGGAATGGTTCGGCTGAAAACATAATTTAAATATTTTTAAAGCTAAAAACTGCATCGTCGCTCTCAATAAAATCCATCCAAAAAATCCAATCAATCCCTCGGAACAAATAACACATAGTTAAAAAATAAGCCCATTTAAAATCTTATCTACAGATATCCACATTCCTCTTATTGAGGTGGGCAATAACAAAACATATGGAAACTGACAGAGCAGGATGCTGTTTGTCCTTGGGGAACCAAAGGACTATCTCTGCGTCAGATAGAAATATAACTAAAATCAATATCAGTTAAAGTCAAACCAAGAAATGTATTATTACTATCAAAAGTATCGTTAAATTATCCGAAATTACAAAGATTCTTAAAATTGGATAATTTATTTACAGTTGGTTTGTTGTGATCACACACACACACCAAAATCATCATATATAGATAAATTAAAAGCATCACACATAAAAATATAATTAACAAATCCAAATCTTTCAAAGCAATAACAAAAATTCTACATACGTGTAGGCAAGAGAGGAAGGCGGAAAAAACATCACTAACAAGCATCCTTTGCTTGTGATTTAATTTCATTGAAATCCAGAGAGACTCGAGATGCAATGCAGCAAATTCAAAATACAGAGAGAAAAACACTTTGTGATATCTATAAGAAAATCACCACCACGTCTGCAAGAATTGGATGAGAGACAACGGTCCCTTCGGAATACCCGGAATCTATCGTCGAATAGTTTCAAAGAATCAATATCTTCAGAAAACTATGTCTCGGTAATTGATATAAAAACTTCATCTTCAGAAGCCATAGAACTGAAAAAATCAGCAGTTTTTAGTGCGAAGACCACGCACGTTTTTACAATAGAAAAAAGGTCATATCGAGACTGTGGGCGATGATGAAATCGATTCAGGAAGATTGTTGATGTCTCCCATAGTTATTCTCTGGTACTTCAAAAACATATTTAACACCAGAGCCAATATTGGTTTTTTTTGTTCGCCTTGTGTTGATGTTTGCTCTAAATGCTTTGAAATGAATGAGAGGATCAAATCAGCTAATATTGACGAAGAGAAGCAAACATTTATAATTAAATCCACGCTACATATAAAGGGAGCTGCGGGTTTTTTTAGAATAAAGAAGATGGAGGACCTAATTATCTTTCACTTTGATTGTCGAAAATCTATTCCAAGTAAAAATCCTTATCGTGTTGGCAAATTATAGTAGATAGCTGTGTCTATACAACTCCACCATCGTACACGTCTCATCGGAAGATCCCTTGATCAACAAAAAATAATGCATATACACTAGATGGGACATAAATTCCCAAAAACTTCCATTGAAATTTGTTCAGCTTTGCTTCATTGGCTGCAGAATACGGGCTTCAAAGGTGCTAAGATCCTAATATGTATGGCTCATAGGTATGAAATCCAAAGAAATAACAAAACACTGATGATCATGCTTTACTGTTGTTGGCTAAGCAACCCCCAGGCAACATAAGAATACACAGCCCCAATCAAGAATATTCTTTTAATCCCACAAACCGCGTGCTTGCACAAAATGAAAACAAAAATGAGTTCGTCGTTTAGAAGTAATACTTTCCGGAAGTGGGACAGTTTAAAAGATAGAGAGAGCTAAGCTCGATTATTATTGGATGAAAATCAGCAGCATTTTCATAAAACAACCTGCAAGATGGCTGTTCAAATACCTCCCGATAAAGACATTTTTATAACGAAAGAAAATAATAAAATACTAGGGGGCTCTGCCCCCTGCTCGCTAAAGCTCGCCAACCCCCAGGAGGATTGCGCTGCAATCCTCCGGGGCTTGTTACGCAAACCCTGCTCGCTTCGCTCGCTACATGAAGACACTGGGTGTCCTAGCACAGTTGTTATAAAATCTTTATATATATATAACACCCCCTGCTCGCTCCGCTCACCGACACCTTAAGAATCATGTGATTCTTTCGGGATCACTATGTGAAAACATCTCGCTTCACACGCTTGCCGTAGTTATCCGTTTCTGCTAGTATTAGGAAATTATAAGTACATTAATTAATAAAAGTAAATTTAAATTATTTGAAATTGCACGAACTCCTAAAATTAATTTTTCACCAGTTTCTACAATTAAAATCTTCTGGTAGCACAGATATATATGTAAATGTTAGAAAGAAATTTGAAAGGTAATATTTATAATCCAAAGATGACTAAAAATCAAAATTATTTTCATCAATCAGAAATTTAAAACTTCTTGGCATACCCTTTTGAGTATTTATTCAAAAGTTTATTTCAACATAACTTCATTTCACTGAGATAGCTTTTTCCAAATCTTCAAAATAAATTTTTAAAAATTGCTTTTTCCACCAAAATTTCAAATATGCCCTCTTTGCAATGGAATGTAATTCAGAAAAGCTTTCCCACATGTATACATGCTTATTTCAACAATTACTTAGTCAAGAAAAATATAGTGTGTTTCTCAGTACAGTCATTTGTGTTTTAAATCTCAGAAAATTCTTGATTGTATCTTGTCGTAGAAAGATGTAAACCATCTTGGAACCTTTTAGCTAAAAAAGGACAGTTTATAGAAAATAGTGGCTTGAAACATGTTCATATTAACTATTGAAATTTAAAACCCATAATAATTATTTACTTTTAGCCTTTTACAATTGATAAGATAGCTTTTATCTCAAAAATTTCAAAAATCCTTGCTTTTTTAAGCAAAATTTTAAATATGCATTCTTTTTTATAAAATATTACACAGAAAAGCTTTTAAACCTGTATAGATTCTTATTTCAACAATTATCTTGCCAAGAAAGAAATAGTGTTTTCCTCAATGTGTTTTAAATCTCAGAAAATTCTTGATTGTATCTCTTCGTAGAAAGATGTAAACCATCTTGGAACCTTTTAGCTAAAAAAGGACAGTTTATAGAAAATAGTGGCTTGAAACATGTTCATATTAACTATTTAAATTTAAAACCCATAATAATTATTTACTTTTAGCCTTTTATAATTGATAAGATAGCTTTTTTCTCAAAAATTTCAAAAATCCTTGCCTTTTTAAGAAAAATTTTAAATATGCACTCTTTTTTATGAAATATTACACAGAAAAGCAAAAAGTATGCAACATTATCATTCACCATTAGCAGCATGTGGTAATTCTCTTCCAGTGAAAATATATATGAGCTAAAACAGTCCGTACAAACACGGTGGCAAAAAAATCTAATCTCTCTATATATATACGTTGCAAACAGTATTCAACTTTAATCATTCTCCGAGAGCAGTGTGCAAGAGAACTTTTCTGATGTATAATTAGTTCTCTGGTCTTCTGTAATTTTTGTTTTTACACATAGTAAAAAGTGCACACAATTAGTATCACAAAAAAAAAGACACTGGCTCCCTAAGCCTATTGGCGGCTTTCTGGCCGATCTTCGCTGAAATCTTTCATCCAGGGATTCCCTTGCACGCTGCTATCTTCTACGCAAATTTTATTCAAAACTTCGCAAAGAGTTAATTTTAAATAAATAAATTCAAAAAAGAGTAACGACTTCTCCTGTAATCCGTAAGCGATTAGCTCGGTTAGCGAAATTCTTGGCGTCAGGGTTGAGATTGGTAAACAAACTGGTCGTTGCCAAAGGGGAGAAAGAAATAAAGGTATTTTTTTGCGCCACGCATAAGCGTTTTATATAATATAGATTGGTGAAAGGAGAGGCTTTTCTAGATCTGAGGCAGGTGAGAGAAAATAAGTTATGAAGAGAAATAAAAATAAAAATGACCAGTAAGCTTAGAGTCGTGACTCCTGTCTCAATCGTGAACCCTCTAAAACTCTCTCATATTTTAAACAATCACTGACAATGTATTTTGAACAAAATTGAGAGAGTGTTGACAAATAGATTTTCTGTAGAAACATTTACAATCAGAAGTTCAATGACAGGAATCATGGGGAGAAAATCCTCAGGAAAAGGTAGAAAATATTTAGTGTGATCTTGCTGAAAACGTGGCTATGAGAATCTGAATATTTTTTTTACGATTGAATGTATTTTTATGGTAAAAATATTTAAGTGTTTTATAAATAATATTTTGAAAAAGTTATGTCTTGTATTCTCTAAAAAACTTTTCGTATTTATTTAGATTTCAGATTGCAGAAAAACTCGCCATCTAAAAACGAAAAGCTTAAATAACTGCCTCCATGCTTCAAGACTCATTACGATAAACTGTACAATAAATAACACTGCCGAAATTCCGTCGAGTTTTTTGGGACCTGGATTCTGTTTTCATGATAAAACGTTCTGATTTGATCATCTGCATTTGGTTATTAATACATTTATGTATAATCGAAAAACATATCCGAGAAGTTTGAACACATTATATAGTTTTTGCTTTAACAAAATACGAGAATAATCTTATCACGATGTTGTAGGAAGGTTCTCATATTTTTACGAAGTTCGTTTTTACCGTTTACTACACCATTTTAACTCCGGATTTTTAAATACAAAAATATAGGATCAATTGTCTAATTCCTTTCAGAATTCGACTTATGATCTAACTGGTTCAACATGAACAATACCTTTATTTTCTTCAATAGTCGATTATTAATTAGTTGATATTTCAGCCAAAATCTTTGCTAGTCTTTCTATTTCATATTTGAAATTCGAATACCGATAAATTGTATCGAGCTATCTGTTATATTTAGCAATCCAACATAGATACGTGAGCGCTCGCATCGGGCTTCAGAGGCCCGAACTTCTGTTTTCTGAGATAACAAATGAGAAGAAATTCTTCAAATACCTGTGGTCAACAAGTAAATGACCTTCAATTCAGCTACTGTGAATCTGGAAGTTTTTCGTTGAGGGGTTAGTTTTCTGTAATAAATTCTTGTTGTCTCCGGGCCTTGCAGGGCCCCTCCCTGGCTAAAAGATGCAAAAAGTCATATAATGTTTCGACACTGTAGATATAAATATTAATATTCTCAGGCATTATTGAAGTTCCAAAAGATTTTTTGGCTTGATAATTTGAATGGGATAAAGTTCAAATGCAAAATAGTTATACCATTGCGAAATCTACTATGGCATAGCTTAAAGACTCAATGAAATTTCGACCAATTGTGCTATGGAAAGGGACCGCTAAAAAATATGGTGTCCAGTACCAGTACAATCTTCTGACGAGTCCAAATGCTTGTTGGTCATCATTTACGAGTATTCTCCATGTATTACCGCTGATTTTTTTAAATATATCAATACTTTTGTCCGTTTACAATACATTCAACCCAAAAGAAACGGGAAACGCGCAAAGAGAAAAAAATTTCAGGCCAAGACCTCGAATTCGAGTTTTCATATAATTTTTCCGAGATCATTAATGAAAGCAGGTATAAATTTGGTCCTACAATTTATTGATGAACCAAAATGAAAGGTGTGGATGAAAGTTAAATAGGCAAATAATAGAAATTGTTAGGATTATAATAATGAATCGAAGCTGTTTGAATCATTAAGGGTTGAGATAGTAAACACTGTTAATTATTTGAAAAACTGAGTTTCACCTTAAATTTATTAACGGGAAGGTTCCTTTAAAATATAAAAACAGTTCATAAAAATTAACGATAATGACAATAAATAACGTCTTTCGACAGTAATAACGAAAGACTAATCAATTTCTTTAAAACTAATTTCTATTACCACATCATATTATTCAGGAATTGATATATAACGGTTCGGAGAACAAAAATAATGCATATTTTGTCAAATTATACCACATGATAAGCATTTTGAAATGCTACAGTAATAGTACAAAAATAAAACAAAATTTTATTATTTCATATACAATAAAGAAAATAATATTTTAAAATATTACAAATTAGTAAATCATTTAAATCAGATTTGATGAACGTTTTAAAAAACAATTTAAACTTATTGATATTATATCGACGATCTTGAATAATAGGTATTTTGAAGAGATCAACGATTTTTTTCCTCACGTACTTGTCATAATTCCACAATTTAACAAAAAATAAATAAAGGTATTCAGAATGCATACTAAGCAAAAAAAATTCCATTTATCTATACCGAAGATCCAACATGGCGTCATTTAAGGTTGGGTTTCATTGGAAATTAGAGGATTTTAAAGTAGTTAATTCCGACATCCCCAAATGGGGGCTCTCCTATCGTTTATCACACGCATACGTAAATCCTACGTGTCTTTTCCTCCTTAGTTACATCAACAAGTCAAGATTAATAAATAGCTTGAGTCGTCTTAAGAATGATACATTTTTGGAAAATATGGAGATATTGAGACAAGTATTGTAACATTGAAGTATCATATCACATCCTAAAGAAATATTAATAACACTATTTTTTTACCAGCCCAGATATAAACTATCAGGCTTTATATTAAAGAAATGAACGTCCTGATGAAGACCATTTCTTTGATGCAAAATTTAAAAATTTTATATAGAAATACTTTCAATATTAAAAGTGTTAATACTTATATTACAAATTTTCAAACCATAATTCCCAACTATGCAAAAAGTGATTTCTCATTTTGACAGGAACCTTATTTATTCCCAATTGCGAATCAATCTAAATACTTAACTTTTTCCAAATATAATTACAGAGTGTACAAACAATCAGTAGATATTTCAAGAAAACATACAATATAAGCCGATTTTAAAGTGGTGCACTTCATGCACATTGTTTGGCTTTTTGCTTGTCATACAAAAAATTTAATAGATAAACTTCCCTCCAAACGGAAATATAAGGAGCAACTTCCCAGAAGGAATGCAAATTGGACTTTGATTAATACACCTGCAGTACCCAACAATTTAATTTACGATTACTTTAGTTGCATTCCAAGCAGTTTTCCAGCGTCTGGTTCTTGCCCAAGCCTGTGGTATTTTTCGCCAATACCTACTTAGACTATAAAAATGCCTGCCGCATTAGATTGTGCAAATGCTTTAGGTTTTACGGGCAGAGCACGGCTTCAAGAAAAATTTCATCTTCATCTTCTACATTTTAGTGCTTTCACATCATCATGCTATTATTACAGAAGATTAAATTTCTACGGTATTATGGGCTTCATAAAGGCAGTTGAAAACTATCGGGAGCATGTTTCTACTTGTGGAAGCAACATCGAAAAAGACTAGGTGATAAAGCAGAAAGGTTACTAGGTTGTGCTGCACGCACCAAAAGATTTAGAATTTCTAGGGCCGGAATAAGGCGCAATTTCAAATACAAACATATGAGATTTGTTGAGGGAAAATTTGTGTATGTTACAGATGTCGCATCTAAATCTGAAGATGTGTGTTGTTAACTCAGAGAGATAGCCTCAAGTTCTATATGAAGGTAGCTCTAATTCAGATGTATTTGAATTAGAAATTGATAATTCCATACATCTGGTAAAGAGAGGATCTCAAAAGTTGATACTTGTAGAGAGGGTCAGTAGAAAGAACCAAAGAAGTTCACTGTTGTTTTCTAGAAAAAGGAATTAAACTTCTTATCTTAAACGCCATAGAAAAATACTCTAAAAATAAATATGTGTTTTTTTATTACAGGTGATTTTTATTTTAAAACTATATCGGACATATTGGAAGATGAAACCTCGACAACTTACTGGAGATATCAATCAAGAGTGGCAGTGGGAGGGGAAGAACCACTGTTGAAAAGATAAGATTGCTCCGCACCGTTTACCGACCCTATTGAAAAAGGAGAAGGAAATAACCATACGACTTTTCAGGAGCTTGGCCGTAGTCTAGCAGTTTGCATGACGGGGGGGCCGTCTTGGTTGTTACTGCTGTCAGAGTGTTAAAAACATGTTATGAAATAATTCCGCAAGACAATTAATTTTGGCTCATTTTTGAAGTAGTAAAACATATGATGATATGTTACAACAATAACTATAATAAGTAAAGTGAACAATGATTAATCCGATGAGACTTTCGAAGAGTCAGGTCTTAAGAAAAATATGTGGCTGTTCTGAAATGGCAAGTTCAAAAATCAAATTTTTGAAAGAAAAGCCAAGCATTTTGATTTTTAGTCTTTCGCGATTGTTGTAAGAAGACATCCTAAATTTTTGGCTTCATTGCGTGAAATTCTTCGCATTTAGAAAGGATTTGTATTGAACAAAATGTTGTCAAAAATACAAGGATGACAACACGATTATTTACAATTACCTGTATTTTATAAAATAAAATGCGTATCGATTCATTAAGATAATTCATAAATGAATATGAAGAAGTGGTAGTAGATATATTATATACAGATTAGAAAATGCTGAAAGAGATAAAAACAGAAAAAATGGGAGAAATCATTGTAATTTTATTTCGTCGCAGGAAGCAATTAATTTTAAAAATAATGTATATATCTCGTTGAAACAGGTAATGATGTTTTTTATTTGATTACTTCCTCCATAAAACAAAACTGACGATTTTAAACTGGGATTTACAAAAAACCTTCATCAGAAGATGCAATTGAAAGCTACAAATTCTACGAAAATATAATAAAATCAGTAAATAAGCATTCCGCCCCTTTTTACTGCACGTATACAAACAAAGTTACAACTCATGATCTGCATTAATCTGCTTATTTTTATACAAGCGTTATAATTAGATAATTATTGCAACATAAAATTTCAATAAAATATAATTACAGTCTGCAACATTCGCTACAGCTTAGTAACAGCAGAATATGCATAGAAAACTGTTACTCGTGAATCAAATCACCATTTAATATGTCTGGCGAAATGCAAAAATATTAGGCCTCTGAACTATTAAAATATTATCTTCCATATGATGGACATTTTAAAAAATCACAGTAATTTCATAACAGAAAGCAAATTTATATATTTTATGCACATAAGAGCTCGTTTCGTAGCAAAATGGCATTTCATTTATGAACTACAGTTTGAACCGAGCATTCTAATAACCTCGCCATTTTCCAATCACGCCTTTTCATTTTCGTCATACAATACGTCTAATTGCGATCAACTAAGCTACTATTCATATCCCCATCCTCCATATAGAAAAAAACTTGGAAGACAAAGCCGATTCTAATAAAATTTAGAGATTATGTCCTTACATAAAAGTTCTTTTTTATTTTTTAATCGGTCCAAAAGCTGTTAATGCGCAAGTGGAAAGATAAATGAAACATTTTCAAACATGGAAAGCATAACATCACTTGGTACCGAAGGAGGCATACATTTTTGAAATATATACTTTAATACGCTCAAATTCAATGCAGTTCTTATTCACGAAAATAAGACTGCATCCATTAAGCTAATAAAGAGTGCTGCATCCTAAAATTGAAAAAAATAAAATCGGGATCTTATTGCTTTTCACTAGGCCTTTGAAATGTTTAGTGCTTCAACTCTAATTTTCATTTACCAGTCCAGACACTGAAGCCAAGCTTTAATTGCCATCTGTTTCCTCCAATGGCGTTTTCACACTCATGTTTCTATGTGATTTTCGATGCTTATCGTATGCCTGGCCTACATTTAAAGTTAGGAAACGTATTTTGAATCACCCTGTATATATAAAGAAAAGAGGAAATGTATATATTGTAATAAAACCTTTATACCCAGCTGATTTTAAATGCATTTCTTTTCAGAATTTATTCAACTTTAGTACAATAGTTTGGATATTTCACAATTTTGATTACTTTTATAATTATGAAATGAAAATAACAGGAGATTATATGCAATTTTAGTTACTGCACAGGGTAAAGCAGAATCATTGAATCAATAATATTTTTAATTTTAAAATGACTAAAAAATCCTTTAAATAATATCTTCCGAAGTTATTAGAAGAAATAATCTAAAATACAAGATAAGGATATATAATAATATTACTTCTAGAATTTAAATATAATTCTGTTTCTATATTTTCTGTTACAGTATTCTATTATATTAGATTAATTTACTTATTTACAGATACACGAGGGCTATCACAGAAGGTCCTCTTAATTTATAAAGCCACCCAGATAATGAGCAGACGCCTGAATTTTCAACTCGTTCTCCAGAGTTCTAATTCGTACCAACGTGAGGGCATGAAATTAAGTATTAAATAGCATGTACAAATTATTAATATACTTTCCATTTATCTATTTTGAGAATCAGCCAATTTATTGAAGTTTATTGCTGTCACCAGAACGACTGCGATTAGCTTGTTTAACTATCATATGTTACACTGTTGTATTATTAAGGTAAAGGATTTCTTCTAGGAGCACTTGAACTCGAGAACCATTGTCTCCCGCTTCTAAATTGAATTGCTTGGTAAATGACCATCCTTTTACCAAAGAGTATAT
The DNA here is from genome assembly GCA_013235015.1 of Araneus ventricosus. Taxonomy (NCBI): domain Eukaryota; kingdom Metazoa; phylum Arthropoda; class Arachnida; order Araneae; family Araneidae; genus Araneus; species Araneus ventricosus. The sequence continues at coordinate 20,311 of BGPR01025437.1, forward strand.
AAAATATATTATATAAAGAAGTAATTTGTCTTCACATTCCTATTTATGCTCCGTAGTAATGATTGCATATTCTCGTTCCACACTGGTCATTCTTCCATTGGTAAATGCAAGATTAAAAGTAAGAAGTTGAGAAGTACTTTACACCATGACTTTGTTAGATAATTGCCTTTTTTTCGGAGTTTCCAATTGCTTATACTTAATGAATAAATTAAGACACTCTCTAAGAATTGTTTATAGTTTGCCTAACTTAATCTTATTACTAATAAATTTCTATAAGGTTTTTTTTGTTTCCTTTTGATTTATTAATTCTGGTACATCCTTTATGGCTCAAAATATACGATTTTATTATGTTCGATAATGTCTACTTTTGTAGCTAGATCAGGCTGTGTGTGGCTTAGAACAGCACCTGATGACTAGAGCGAACCAAATATACGAACCATAATGCCACTCTTCAAAATTCATCGCCATACAAGAAACGTTACCTTCAGTTGTAAATAGCACATTGAAAAAAGTAGTTTCTTTCCTGACTAATATTCATTAGTAAACGCGTGTGTTAACGGCCATTCTATAATACAATGGTGTTTTATGCTACTAAAATAATAACGAAGTTATTATTTATATAATATAGTTAGAATTTGTAATTTGAATTAAATTCTTCCTTTTATCCGTAAGAGTTTTGAAAATATTTGAAAATATCGAGAACGGAATTTTAAACAACGAATTATTCTCGATGGACGGTTTAGTGTTTGTGAGTCTCAGGATCTCGAAGCCGCTACCCATTTCCGCCGGAAATCCACTTTACAAACGGACGTGCATATTTAATATTGCTTAGTCAGACAAACACTCCCTCAGTATCTGCGGCAAAATGTTAACCACATGTTAAAAAGATATAATTTTAATGTAAATGAATGATTTTTGAAAACGTGATAGTTTTTTCAGTTATCATAATTTAATTTAATTAGGTAGGTTGAGTGAAGCATATTTTTTCCCAATAAAATTCTCATTGATTATTCATAATATCGTGGATTAATTCCTTACGAGGTGTGATAAAAAGTATCGGAATTGATGCCCTACCCTGAAACACTGAGAGTGAAAACGTTTGCCAAATATTTACCTTGTACCCTCCCATGTATGCACCAGGTGTTAGAAGGTTGTTAATTTAAGCCACTTCTGTAGAGTAGACCTTTAAAAAATTTACCCAATGTGCCCCCAGCCAGGCCCTGCTACATTGTACAGTGGTTGATACGGGCTGAAATATTTATCTCCTTGCTCCTGAATGTGTGTCCTCCAATTTAGTTTTTATCTCATGTAACAACAAGGTATTTTAGAGATGTTGTTCTTTTTATTGTTTGGGTGTTCCATCTGACAGTTGGTCTATTGGACAGTTAACAAATATTGTGACTTTTCTTTGGGGATATCGAATTGATTTTTTCAGACCCCAAATCATAAAAGATTCGAATGCTAAATTAGTATACTGTTCCAGATTCCGGCGAGTTATCCAAACGATGACAAAAGCAAAATCCTCGACAAATGTCTGCATGTGGATTTCATCAGGCCGGTCTGTTTCTACCGTCTCATCTACACAGAGTTAGTTACCCTTATCTAGAATACTATAAAATAAAACCATAGGCCAGCGGATTTTTTTCTCTTTTACAAACACGTATTCAGAAGCTGACCAAGAGTATCCACAGCTCTTTTGCTGGCACTGTACTCTAATATCAATTCCGGCTTTTTGTTAAGTCTGTTACTAATTTATTTATCATAAAGAATTGTGCTTTTAACCCTCCTGGTGTCAGGCCCGAGAAATCAGTGCTAACTTTTCTACTCCCACAACGGCAGACCCGAGACTGTCTCGGGAAAGAAAAGTCCCTTATAAGTGTCAGTCCCGAGATTTTCCTTCTAACAGTTTTTATCTTCCCCCCAAGTCTCACGCGGCAACACAATGAGAAGGAGTGTCTGCGGTTAGGGGAGTGTTAGCTTCAATAGATCTAATCTTTCAACACATATTTCGTTTTGCAGCGT
>BGPR01025438.1:0-22330 GCA_013235015.1 Araneus ventricosus
TTCATTAATTAAATTTAATTAATTAATTAATTAGATCGCTGGAAAAATATTCTTTTTCAGATTCTTTTTTTTTCATTTGGGTTCTAGTCTGAGTCAAGGAGGGAACAAAATGGAAAATGAAACATGTGAATAAATTAGCGAGAGAGATGGGAAGTGTGTATGTGAGAGAATTTATTATTTCCAAGACATTCACAAGGAAAAGAGCCGAATAATTACTTTTAATATGCTCATAGGTTAATAACTCAAGTAGGTTATTGAATATTTAAAGATTTCCATTGACCACAGGAAGTTAACTTTTTCGCCCTTCTGCAAAATGGTTGTTTACAAAAAAAGACTTGTTATTATAAATTATTATTGTATTTAATAAAAAGTAACTAAAATAAAATTTTTCTTTGTTGACCTAAGTAGGAATTGACTTTTAAATTTTTTTTTTTAGTATTATTACTTGTTCTCTTGCAAGATGAGAAACTTATTCCAAAATTAAATTGGAGTGGCCTATTTGACGTGTACCTTGTGAATATAAATAAATTCCAGTACATTACAAACCAATGGATGCAACCGTTTATTTACGATTGTATCTAAACCCAAGATGCATGATATCATCATTGGTTAATAAAGACTTTTCTCGCTTCCACCAACAGTTAAAACATTCGTTGCAGACTTTTTCAGTTTACTTTATGTGTTAATTATTGTTGTTGTTTAAATTTCCTTTCTCGCCTTTCTGTAATTCATCTTTAAGCTGAGAGGGTTTTTTTAAAAAAAAAAACCGGAAACCTTATCTGTTCGGTACCCTCCCGGTGGATTAATAATAATAATAAACCTAAGAATTTCGCGTAAAACTTGATGCAAAAATATAAAGAAGAAGTACTTCATCGAAAATTACCGATTTAATTCTAAATGTTTTACTCAATCCGTGACAAAATGTTCAGATTTATGTAAAGGCCAAAATTCTTATTTTGCCAGGAAAATAACAATACACTAACCAAAGACCTATTTAAAAAAATGAAGACTACCCAGAGGGCTGATTAGATAAGAAAATGATGTATAGCTCAGGAAGCAGGAAGTATTTACTAAAACGGAAATTATCAGATTCATTCAGAATTAGATAAACATCCTTGGCTAGAGTTTTGATGTATTTTACTTATTTTAAAATTATCTCTCTGTCTCATTGACTTTACGTGCATAGTTTTAAAATAATTTTTTCTTTAATGCTGATTTATAATAGAACTTCTTAAACTGTGGGATGCGCACCAAGTGAGATCAGGTAGAAAAATATTCGGTCAGGTGGAAAATTTCGGCACCTCAAACAGATTCTTTAGTATTTTTAAGTGAAAATAGCTCAAAAAATCATCTTGATTTTAAAATACCGGTAAATTTTTTTCGGGAGAACTATTTTCAGAACAGAAAGTCTTTTTTTTATTTAAGATCAATTACGGTTTTTTTAATCCGAAATTTGGAGACGAGAAAACATTTTCTGGCAAAAATGTGATCGCAAAAGTTTTTGCGAGGTGTTCAAAATTGCTCAAGAATCCCTGATTTACATACCCTACACCAAGCTATCGTTGCTCGCAGCGTGTAATTAGGCAGGTCGAGAATTGACACTGATGCTTCGATTTAAAAAAAAAAAATCATAGTCTTATTATTTTTATTAAATTTCCAACTGCACGTACTAATATAAACGAGCTACAACGTTCGATGGAGATCGATTACTACTTCTATCGAACTGGGTGTTATTCCCAGCGCTTTAGATTAAAGTCTAATGACCATCTGAAAGTAAAATAAAAAATAATAAAGAAATAAATAAAATTATTTTACAAAACGGAAAATGACATCATGAAAAATAATTTTGATGATAAAGACACTTGCATAGATAACAGGTCGGCTATAAACAACAATAACAAATATCAAACATAAAATTTAGTGTTTATGGATCTTCCAAAAATTGTTTAAAACCAGCGGGAGTGGCCTCCCCTAAACTTTCTAGTATACTTCTCAAAAATTTGTCATCCCCCCCCCCCAATTCCCTGCGTGGATAAAAAATTCGAACCTACTGTCACCCAGAATGCAATGACTATCAGAAGGTTTTTCATTGTAGATTATAGTGATTGTAAAATATTTAGGTGTAGAATCTTAGTCAAAGAGATGCGTATGTATTAAAACTTAGCAATATTTATTTTCTATCACACTCTAGCAAGCTCCGCTAATGCGAGGGCGTGCGCGAGCGAAAAGAAAACAGGAGAAAATGACCTCGTTCGCTATCGCTGAATAGCTTGCGCATGCGCAGACATTGCTTCCAGTACGCAAGTAAAAAAAATTGAATATGCAAGTTGAACGAATTTTTTTAACCGATTGAAACGAAATTTGGGCACAGATCTATAATTAATGTTAACAAACGTCATACCAATTTTTATTTATCTAAGGATTTGGTCCAAACTTTAATACGGACCTACATTCATGATGATAAAATTGTGTACCAAATTTTATCCATCTAGCTATTCAAGTTTTTGAGTTATAATGTACACATGGCCGCGGACAGACAGACTTCCCGTTGACGGATTTTGTCCAAAATTACATAGAAACCTACAAATTAAGTGTCAAAATCACATACCAAATTTCATCTCCGTAGCGCTAATAGTTTTCGAGTTATCGTGTTCACAGACATAATTCCAAAATTGTGTTTTTCGGACTCAGGGAGGTCTAAAACGTGGAGATTCGTCAAAATCTCGAGTTCGAATTTTTTGACGATTAAAATACTTTATCTTTGTATACGCATAGAAAACCTTTTCTTTTATTTAACTGATATTGTAAACACATGCAAAGAATGAAGAGAAAAGAAAAAAAAGTAACTCCGTCGAGCCGGAGTCGAACCAGCGACCTATGGATATCTGCTGCTTTTTCTACCTACAGTCCACCGCTCTGCCAACTGAGCTATCGACGGCTCACAGTTGAGGGATTAATAGCTTTTAAACATAAATATTGGGGGTCACCAAAAGAGGGTTGTATTTTAAAGTGTTCGATATCGGGTCTTCCATTTAGAGGGCAAGAACTTGGATTCGAACCAAATAAAAAGCAGGGAATTACTGCAATAGAAGCAACTAGTATCAGGTACAAGAGTGAGAGGCTTGAATAGGAGATTTTTTTTCTCTTTATTTAAGTATTTTTTTTATCACCGTGCGTTTGCAGCATTTGCATTTGTTGTTAAAGACTGACACCTTATCTGAGGGTCGCGCGAGAGTAGTATAGAACAATAAATAATCTTGAAAACTCATCGTCACTTCTTCCGCATTCATCAATACTTTTAAACAAATTTAAATAAAACAAATCATTATTTTTGAAAACTATTTGATGACTAAGCGGTGAAGGGAGCCAGTGGCTTAGTAAGTATAAATGGCGCCCGGTGTATGGCATTATTTTTTTGGCCCCTCACGATATTTCACTTTGAATAGTGACATAAATGCACTAATGTTTTTTCCCCGTGTCGCCCAGGCCATCTATACCCCCCGTCGCCACGCCGCTGAAGGGAGCAAGGGGTAGTGGCGCAGCGAGAGGTGAAAAAAGGGAGTATAAATGCTCCAGACGCCAATCTGACGAAGTCAATATTTTTGGTTTTATTTGCAGTTTTAAAGCCATAAATAAACGAATGATTTTGAGAGGTGGTGAAAAGTTAAAAACTAATCCCCTGCGCCACTGGCAAGGGGATGCTCTGGTTGTCAGCGTTAGAGGGAGTTACGAAGTTTAAATAACAACACATTTATCAGTGGCGTTGCGAGGGTAAATGGCGCCCGGGGCATAGTATGATTTTTTCCCTCTAGTAATCATTAGTGTCTTAACAAAAGTAAAAGGCGGACGGGTCATTGTATTATCTTTTGGGCCCTTCATCATATTTGATTTCAAAAAGTGACATAAGAGCACTAATAATTTGCCTCCATGGCGCCCCCTAAGACTGGCACTCGGGGCATTTATTACCCTCACCCCCCTCCCCGGTTGCTACGCCACTGACATTCATTTCACTTTATAATGGTAACTAAAAATAATAAAGGCTACGAAAAATATACCCTGCCTCGGCGGCCACTAATCCTTTTTGCACCACTGTGACTCCCTGAAATTGATTTTTTTTTTTCAGTTATCATAATCTTTATTCAGTTTTTTAAATTTATTTCTCAGTTTTGGCTGTCGAGACAAAAATTTTGCACAAAAATGGCGTCGTTTAGCCCTTGCTTAGAAATCCACCCTTTTTCTTCCATTTCAAGATGAAAGGGGAACACAACAAAAGGAAAGTGCCTGTTGAGAAAATGGGGTAGTACCATTCTTTTCAAGAGCTCCGTCACCCCCTTCTGCGGCTATGCTGCAGAGGATGGCACGTAGTTGTGTACGGATATAAATGACCAGCATCGTGGTTTCAAGGACAACCAGGAGAGAAACTTCAGATGACTCTTTCAAAATAGATCTCATAGAGGAGAAAAGAATATTGACTGATTGTCCTTTTATGGTGCAGAAGTGGCCATCTTCTGAAGAAAAGAAACTCTTGTCCCATTTCTTGACTTGACCAGTTGAATGAACCGAAAGACAGAATTCATTTCTCTTGAAGTAAAGGGGTTAAATTTTATTAATCTCTGTCGAACAGGAGACATTTAAACACTGGCGTATCAAGGATAAATGGCACTCGGATTTATTTATTTATTTTGGCCCATTCAGCGGAGTGTACTCCCCTCGGATTTCTCCTATACTTACACAATATGGCTCGTTTTGCTTCGTAATATAGAGAAGAGAAACTAGTATGCAATTTTTATCTTTTTATGTTGAACGAATGAGTTCAAAATTTAACACAATTCAGCAATTTTGTTAAAATCACACACTAAATTTCAGAGTTTTGAGTTATCGAGTTCATGCACATATAAATGTACAGGCCGACAGACAGTCAACCCTTTGATGGATTTTGTTTAAAATTTGATACAGAATACAACAATTCTGGTGATAAAGCCATATGCCAAATTTCATCGATCCGGCTCATTTCGTTTTTGTGAACGGATTTTGTTCAAAATTTGAAATATATATACAATTTCGGTGTAACGACCATTTACCAATTTTCATCTATTTAGCCATTTCCGTTTTTGAATTATCCTGTTCATATACAGACAGTCATTATACCAAAGGCTGTTTTTTAGGGAGGTTTGAAAAGCGGAGATTCATGAAACTGTCGAGGGCGAACATTGCAATTGTAGCCAGGGCAATTGGCACCCGGGGCATAATATGATTATTTCGCTCCCAGTCTTCATCAGTGTATATGACGCATGGGGAAAGGCATTACTTTTTCTCTACCTGCTGACATTTCGCTTGAAAAAGTGTCATAAAGGCACAAGTGTTTTATCTCCACGGCGCCCCCTAAAGCTGGACACTCACGATGAGACCACTCCAAGACAAATGACGAGTTGGCACTTTACACCGTTCCAATTTTCAGCCCATCCATTTAGGCGGGTCATTCATGGAGGTTCCATGCAAGTGGTCACTCCCATTCCCTAGGGCTACTGTAGCTGCTCCTCCTTCCGCTTCCAAAACGGGACCCCTGCTCCGATTCCCCTTCCCCACGCGTATACATTTTGTGCTTTTCGCTTTTGTGAGAGAGACTCGCTCTCTCTCCCCACGGTCGCATTTCAGTTTTATGACCCAACGCTCCAGATGGATAAGGAACGAAGATGAAAATCCAAACTTTCCGACCGCAATACGCCGGATTTTACCGGATTTTTGACAACGGGTTTTGGGGAGGTGCAACCGAAATTGCGTGAAGTGGTTTGACCGTGAGCTTAACGCTTAAAGGCCCAGCGTTGCCTTTAAACAACATACCCAATTTTGGCCTCTAAAATTCTTGAGAGTAAGACTGAAGCTCTAATGCCTGTTGATGCCAATAGAATATGTGCTGAAAATGTTATTAAATCAACTTACAGCACATAGATGGCAATCTGAGTGCTGATAAAAGAATAAAAATAAATTGGTGTTTTTCACTTGTGGCTGCATCATTTTCGCATTGTTTGTACGCTTGAGAATACCATATTTTATTCTACAGTGTTGAAGGAAATTCCTTGTCCATATTATTAGTTCTTAAAAATCATCTGTGTTTGATATTATAGAATTTTATCAAGGAGCTTGTTTTTTAATTTAAGCCCTGACTTTTCGATGGATTCAAACTATTTTTTAGCAATAAACCATACTTAAAACAAAATAGGATTTTTTAAAACTATTTTTCCCATGTTTTATTCAAGAAATGGAAGTCAAAAAACATTTTAAAATCATTTTTAAAAAAATCGGGCCTTTAAGGGTTAAGACAAACTCCCGGGGTATCTTTCCCTCTTCCTCCCCGGTCACTATGCCACTGAGGTGAGATTACAATAATTTGTATAAAAGAAAGCAGAGAGTGATTATTCTAATGGAGGGAACCAAACGATGATAAAATGTTGCTGAATGATTTATTTTACAAGATAAATCCCTGACATAATAATAAAATCTTTGCAATTGGCCTTTCCACCATCTACTTCTCACAGTCGGTGTCCTGAAAAGTGTTTGCAATGACAGTAAGTAAATCTGTGAGCCAGACGTATAACAGACTGGATTTTGTTAAGGAAACGGAAAATATGTTTCTTCCTAGCTATATCGCGTTACGTAGTTGGAATCAGACAGTCAAATTAAAATCAATACAAAATCACAGGAAAAAAGGTTGGCAAGAAGACCTGAAGCGGGGTCTTAAGATGTACAAAAATGCTAAACACATGAAAAGATTCAGAAAGCAGTGGCATAGCGAAGGTAAGCGATGTCTGGGGAATATTATGACTTTTTTTTACCCCAATCGTCATCAGCGGCTCAGCAAGCATTTTTTTAAAAAATTATTTATCCACGCCGGCACAGCCTACCCAGAAGGTGTAAGGCACTTGGGGTATGGTATTATTTGCGCGCCCATTCATCATAGTTTACTTTAAAAAATTCAGTAATGTTTTGATTCCATGACACCCCCTAATATTGGGGCATCCATACCCTCTTGCCGGCCGGTCGCTACGCCACCACCAGAAATTCATAACTAATGCGTGCACGATGTATCTGTGTAAAAGGCCTGTTTCACTTTAGTGGGGTTGATTTTAAAAGGAAACGCAGGAAGCCACAGAGGAAGAAGATTTCCTTTTTTAAAATTTTATTTATTGTTTGAACGGCCAGTAAGAACACGAAGAAAGAAAACCGCAAATCTCACAGTGGATTCGCAAAAATTCAATTTCACAGTTTGCCTAGAAGTAAAATCCTCAATCCTGTCAGATGAAATGGGGTTTTATCTATTTTCAGACGACCAGATGTTCGAAGACTTCAAATAGGACAAAAAACCCAATTAAACTTAACGAAATTTTTTTTTCTCACAAAACAGTTTTTTTCGCCTTTTTTCTATTTTTGTTGATTGCCAACTGTGAAGATTGCGTTTGTCTATTTCTAGATACTATCCGCTTTCAATCAGTTAGATCAGATAATCGTTCTGTCCGGATCAGTCGCTCCAGATTTCCGTCAGTTCTTCCTTACATTTATTGAGAGCTTATTAAACACAGTTTGGATACCTTCTGTGCTGTGCCCTACCTACTGTTTATTTTAATAATGAGACTATATTTATACTGGGGCAGTCATAGTCAGAAATAGGAGGCCACGTGTTACCCACAAAATCTTGTCGACGGTCTGATGACATTGAACCAAGGAAGCCTAAAAATTCACTATACTGATTTTATTTTAATTTTCAGCCAAAAGAATTATCTAATTATAATTTTAAATATGTTCAACGTAAAAATATGATTTGGGCTTGTAACTGGACAGCCACTGATTTTGTAATGTTGCATAAACATGTGTATCAGTTCAAAAAATATTCAACAGAGCAATGTATGAACATTTTTTTTTATATTTATAATGTAACCGTTAAAATGTATCACAACTATTTGCACAATGTGTGTCTGTCGTTCTGTCTGTGAACACAATAACTCAAAAGCAGAATGAGCTAGACTGACGAAATTTTGATATATCGTCTCAACAACAAAATTGTAGATTTCTATCAAATTTTGAGCGAAATCCATCCAAAGGGAAGTCTGTCTGCTCCATTCTTGAGCATGTGGCCACCATAACTCAAAAACACGATGAACTAGATGTCTGAAATCACAATTCCAAAATTTGGCATGTGGTTTTATTGCCAAAAATTGTAGATCTGTATCAAATTTTGGACCAAATCCGTAAAAGGATTAACTGTGTGTCGGTCGGTGTTCTCGTGAGTTATGTGAGCACGATAACTTGGAAACGCATCAAGATAAAGTGATCAGTTTTAGTCAAACGACGCCAAAATTGTAGATCTATGTGAAACTTTGGACAAAATCTGTCAAAGGGAAAATATACTGTTCCAAAATGCACACTGGACTCGCTTCACTGTACGACTGCGCTAAGCCAGCAACTCTATTTAGGAGGTGTTGGCTAAGCGCGCCATATGGTGGGCAGTGGCATTTTTGGACAAAATGAGGCCACAAGCCCAAAATTGTTTTGAGGCCTTCTCCCCCTAATGTCATAATTCTCCGTCGGTTTAGCACTGCGATGTACATCGAATAGATTTTGAGGCCCCCTCAGGGTCTCGAGTTACGAAGCGAAAAACCGCCATTGATGGTGGAGGTATACAAGAGAGGTTTGGTTAATTTATCAAATCAGAATGAATCTTAATTATTATACTTTCACTTATTTTAATATTGTTGGAAAACTAGTAATTTTTTATAGCTTCATTTAAATGTTTGTATTCTTTGTTTACTTAACACAAAACTCTTTCAGAAAAAACAGAAGGACAGCTGGTAAACACCAGCATTCCAAATATTTGTGTCACCCTAAAGTGACCTTTGCATCTTTTACCTCCTCACCCGGACTTCGAAGAACAACAAAACGAGATGGGGAAAAAAGCACAACACACTGGCAAGAAAAAAGAAGGGGAGGGGTATTCGCGTGGTAGTTTAACCGAAAAAAAACCGGTTGCGATTTTCTCAGGTCTTTTGAGAACCGACTTCCTGAGATGGAAGAAGTGGACAGGTTCACGAACCTCGAATTGGGACAAGCTCTCTGTCGGCAACAACAAGCCTGGCGTGACCAACAAAACATTACCTTCTCCAGTGGAAACAGAACTATTATCAACGCTTCATTTCATCTGACGTCACACTCCAGGGCCCCCGACGAGGAAAAAAAACGCAACCTCGCTTGTTTATTTACGTCTCATCCGCACAAACGGATTTGTTTATGGGTGGAATTCTTGATGGCATCAATGCTTGTGATCATTTGAGTTAAGTCAGAGGAAAGCAGAGTGCTTCAGACGACCAAATAGGTAGATTTTTCTAAGAAATGAACTGTTCAGAATATTGTTCTTTTCTACCAGATTACAGTTTTTGTCAGAAGCGTCTAAACACCTTTTAAAATTTAAATTTCAAATTATTTTCCATACTTAACGAGTTTTCTTTCCGACGAGGAAAAAAACGCAACCTCGGTTGTTTATTAACATCTCATCCACCCAGACGGAATTGTCTATGGCAGAAATTCTTGTTGGCATCAACGCTTGCAATCGTTTAGGTTGAGTCTGAAGAGAGCAGAATGCCTTCCAGACGAATGAAAATGTACATTTTTTGTGAGAGCTGAACTGTTCAGAATACTGTTCTGTTCTATAAAAATACTATTTCTATCAGAAATGTTCAAACACACCTTTAAAAATTTAAATTATTTTTCATATTTAATGATTTTCAATTAAGGGAACTGGGATGTTCTCGAGGCTGAAAACCGAAATAAGAGTTGTAAATAAAGAGGACTTTTTTTTCCAAGTAAAAATTATATCTAATGTAAAATGTAGATTATATAAAAAAAAACGTGGTATTTTCATTATAAATTAGCAGAAAAATATTTGCTTTTTAATAGCAAATCAAGAATGTGCTGTGATGCAATAATCAGTAAGTTCAGAACCACTTTCGGCTTTTCAAACTTAAGCATATTATCAACGCCTCCTATATCTATCCTAGATATAGGAGGCGTTGATATTATACACTAGCAGTACGCGCACGGCGTTGCCCGTGGAATCAGGACTTGCACAAAATGAAAAAAAAAAAAAAAAAATGCACACAGTGACACGAAAAAGTGTTGAAAACAAAATCAAAACAAAGGATATACATTAGTGATTTCCCCGCTTATTTTTCTTCGCGATAATGAGATTTATCAATTTCTTTTCGACAATGACGCGAATGTAATGACGTCACCTGTCGCGAGGAAGGTCACGCACCAACCAAGAAATTGCAAGGATCCATTCTGGGATCGTCCAGAGAAACTCTCGCTGTTAAATCTCGCTAGCAAAAAAACTGTTTGAACTGATCAGGGAAAAATTAATTTATAAAAATGAAAAAAGATGTATGAACCGTTCTTGCTTTAAATTCGACAGGAACGTTCCAGTTATACGCTGAAAAAAACAAAGAAAATTATGGAGATGTTAGAACGACAGATGCGAGAATGTGAAGAAATCCTTATTAAAAATTACCATAAAAATGACTATTTTTCAAAAATTTCTCAAAATTCAGTAAATTACGTTAGATGTACAACAAACTTCATTAGCACGGAAATCGTTTGTTCTTTCCGATGGTGTAATTGTTTTTTTTTTCGTACAATTATTCGAAGCCATGCTATTGAGAAATGAGTGCGAAAAATCAACCCAAAAAACACAAAATATTAAATAAAAAATTTTTTAGATTAAATTTTAAAATTCCGACTTCGAGGTGCATTCAGTCACCATTATGACTACCTGTGTGCCAAATTTTATGGCTGTAAGTGCGATAGATTCATCTGGACATCGCAGACACACACACACATACATACGCACACAAACATTGCCTTTTTTGAGTTTAGATTTGCGGAATCGAAATGCCCCCTATGTTGTGAGGTTTAAACTGAAAAAGCGAATTTTTAAAGGTAAAAAGCGTCCTGTTTCTTTTATGAAATTAGTTTAACGCAGGGTATCTCACACTTTTTGTATTCTCTTACACGAAGTTTGGGAAGAGAAAGAAAATATTGTAATCATGAAAAATGGACAATACACCATTCGGTTTATAATCAAAAAATAGGTAATTTTTTTTGTTTACTTTATTGTTAATACTTCTTTATTTCGTGATAAGTTGTGGTTTTAGTGGAATTTTTATCAGTTAAAACTTATCAGCTAGTCGACTATACACATCAAAGAGCAGATAAACGAAACTCAACAAATGATTATAACACTTGCACTTCCAAATATGGTAAACCCAAACCCAAGCTAAGGACTATTTCCGAGAAAACTGTAAACAAGCCAGCGGAAAACCTGAACCTCCCCCTTACTTTTCATTTCATTCATCTCACCCTGCCCCTCTTTGAATTGCCATTCAAACCCAGGGGGTCTTTGCTATTTAGGTCTGACCTTGAGCGTTTCAGCTGCGGTTCATGTTCCATTTCCTTCCCTTCCTTCGGTTGAGAAAATAAAAAAGAACCACCTGTATGTGTGTATGCATGGAACGACCGGTCATGACCTTCAATGGAACAAAGCGGGTGAGAATTTGAAATTCGGCAGTCTACATATTACAAAGTGAAGCAGAGTTTATCAACCTTCTGTTCCTTCTTTTCAAGAGAAAAACGTAAACATAAATATTTTGATTTTGAGTGGGATTTGTTTACAGGCAACGGAAGTCTGTACATCTAAATCACGTACATTTTCATGACGAATAATTTTATGTGGGAAGTTTAGTTTTGTAAGAATAATTACAAAGAAAAGGAAAGAAAGGTTTTATTGCAAATTTTAAAAAAAAGTTTCGTTTGGAACTACTCGTATTCGGAAAAAATAAGGGTTGAAAGAATGGTTATTAAGGGAAATTATTATTATTAATTCTTTTAATCCACAATTCGATCCATAAATAACCTAAGCAGACCACGATTTCAGTAAACTCGGAAAAATGAATGAATGCGTCTGATATGGTTTATGAAAAACAAGCAACAAAGCAAATAAATAGATCAAATAATAATGGAAAAAGCATCGAAATAAATAAAACATTTAATAATTCAAATAAAACCAAGGATCTAACTGTAAAAAAACTTGCAAGAAGAAAAATCGCTTTGTAGCTATTTTTAAAAATGTTAATCGCACACCATTAATGTACGAAAAGTTTCGAGCAGTATTTGTTAAACAATACTTTAGATTCATTTCATGGTAACTAAAGCTTGTTTCCCTAAAAATATCATATGTAAGTTAAGATTAATAATAATAGATATACTAAACAAAAATTTAAATTAAAAAAGAAAGAAAAGTATAGATAAGAAACAGCAGATTTAAACATAAACGATGACAATATATCTTTTATTGTACTAACGCAACAGCCTCAAGTGATTGCATCAACAGAAGTTTAAAACGATTAATATTTAAAACACATAAAAATTAATTTAGAAAGTAAAAAATGTTCAAAAAGGAAGAAATGAATGAGAAATCGAATGGCGAACTTTATCGAAGACCACTCGCCATAAAGATTCCAAATTAGACAAGATTTTCTGTCAAGGGTAAGATTATAAATCAAAAGTATACCCTTTGTACCCCTAAAAATTCGGCAGAGAGTGTTAAATTTAACACACTCTCTAGTATCATTTGATTATTCATTAAGGATTTTGCATCTTGATCTTTCAGAATGTTTCTCATATTGATATTGGACAGGATTCAGGCCACAACGTTTTCCCAAATTTATTTTTAAAAAAATAATAATAATAATGTCAAAAAAAAATCATTATCCATTGCTTTTTCTTTTTTGTGTATAACTTACTGTTATTTAATTTTCTGTGTTTGGTGCGAAATATTGTGTTATGTCCTTACTATATTTATCTCGTCAGTGTCGGAAGTTAAAAGCCCACTGTGAGGCTGTGCACTTCCTCCATCCACCCACACACATAACACTCGGAAGTGGTCAAAACAAAGAGAGAGATTTAAAATGGAATAAAAAAGAAAGAAAGAAACCAACGAGATCAACCACAAACTAGAGAGTATGTATTTTGTAACAGTAATTAGTATATAGCAAACGGCTTCCAAGTCCTTGCTTTTAAAATGGCTCAAAATAATGTTAGTTATTATTTATTTATAAGAAAGTGATAATTCTCACCCTGCGTGCATCTTCATTGCAGAAGCTATTATGTACAAAGAAATAAAAGTTGCAATGCATAATTTTCTATTTAGAAGTATATGCTAAAAAGAAATTTTCGGCAGTTCACAAAACATTTTACAGTACACTCAGCACATCTCTATTGTAAGACAGGGTTGCCACGGGTCTTAGAAAGTGCTTATAAGTGATTATTTTAACCTGCCATTTCTAAAAGCCCTTAGAAGTACTTATTTTTCGTCAGTAGTTCTTAGAAAGTGCTTATTTTCCTTTTAAAACAAAATTCTTTCTTCGAACGGCGAAATGTACCAAAGTGATAAGTCAAAATATTCACCTAACTGATAAGCCACTCGTGTCTTTTTTGCCACTGATATGTCGAAATTAGTTAATTAGTTAAACTATTTCAATATTTTAAAATCTGAAGCCAAAAAGAATATCTCAGCCGCACACAAGCTATGCCAGTTTGACTTCACAGAGACAAAATATTTACTCCTCATGAGAAGGTCAGTGTTGGATTTGTCGGTGATAAATTAATTAAAGAAAAGATAAAACAGAAAGCAATTTCTGATAAAGAAGTTATGAATTTACGACGTGACTGTAGAGGATTTATAACAAAATTACTTCAAACCTTTTTGGCTAAATCACCAATTAGTTATTCCCTTGTACGGAATGCTTCTTGCGTAGATACAAGAAAAATGGCCTCTGAGCAAGATAATTGCAAAAGTTCAATGAAACAAATTTTATTACATTTTTGTCAAAAAAAAAATTGTTGCAGAAGAATGTGATGCCTTAATGCTTCAATTTAAAGAGTTTTTAGAAACTACTGTCTCCAAGTGCTCAGCATTATTCAAAAACTTTGATCCAAAATCTGACAGACTGGATAGCTTTTTAAATGATTTTTTACTTCAAGATGCAGCAAATGAAAAGTTATGGAGAGTAATGAAAATTCTTATGATTTTATCACATGGACAAGCTACAGTAGAACGAGGATTCAATATAAATAAATCATTAGAGGTAGAAAAGTTAAAAGGAGATTCTTATATTGCTCAGTGGCTCATTTTTGAGAATGCGAATAATTCTAATGTGATATTCACTCTACAATTGTTACAAAAGAGATGAGAAGATTTGTCTCTTCTTCGAGGCAGAAATATATACTTCATTTGGAAGAACACCGAAAAATTGAGAACCAAAAAAATTCAGAAAACAGTAGGAAAAGAAAAGTAGACGAGCTTAACTATTTAAAATCTAAAAAAGCTTTCCTTCCAGCTGATATCACAGCATTTTAAAATTCAGCCGAAGAACTATCTAATAAGGCAGAATCTTCCAAAAATATTTCCCTTTTTATAAAAGCTAATGCACTGCGAAGAGATATTAAAGAAAAAAACATCTGAAATTAAGGAATTAGATAGTCAGATTTTTTAAATGAAAAATAAATCAACTGAAAAACAGAAATGACTGTATCAGGATTTTAAAAATATTCATTTATTTAATTTCTGAAAATTAAAGCATTTTAATGATTTAAGTTGATTTTGATATTTTTAGGCCATTTTAATGTATTTCATTTGTTACAGAGTTGCATTATTTCAATCATTAAAATTTTAATTGTATCCTCTATTTTCCTTTCGTATAATTTCGAGATATTTTTTAATAGGACTAAAAACATTCCTGTGAAAAAGTTAGATTTTGAGTAAATATTCATACTGTTTTTCTTTTTTTTATAAGTGTGTTTATGTGACTTTGTACTTTACAGTATTCTTAAGTTTAAAGCCTGCATTAGCTCTAAACATTAAATGCTGAAAATAAAATCGCGGAACATTTTAAATAGAAATGAGAATTCTTTATAATTTATTGTATTATTAAAAGTATGAAATTTTAATATTATTAATAATTAATAAAATTATTTAAAGTATGAAATTTTTGAAAAAAAATGTTAGAACGTAATAAGTTGTAATATGTTTATAAGTCAAGATTTTTTACTATATAAACATCTTTTTTATATATGAGCAATTTTTTGAACTTTGAAGATAGTGGTAAGTTTAATTCTTTTTCCCCCTGCTGTGCCTATTTTATAGTTTGTTAATATGCGTACATATTACTGACATGCGTTCCTATACATGCCCATATTTTAACTGCTGACATTTTAAAAAATGGGACTGGACTTATTTTGAAAATTTTTTATATGGCATTATTTTTTGTATAATTTAAAAAAATAGACTTAAATATTGAATTTTTATATATAGTATTGTGCTTATGAGTTTAACTAAGCTATAAAAACATCTCACTTGGTTGAAAGTCAAGTATTAAATTGTGAAATACGGCTTTTATAATATTTTATTTAAGTCCTTATAAAGTCTTAGAAGGTGCTTATTTTTAATTTGAAATGTAGAGTGGGAACCCTGTAAAAATAGTATCCTTTAAAAATTTCTAAAAATAAACCGAGTTGTTATTTATTAAAATTCCATTTCAGTGCAAAAAATATGTATGTTTCTTAAATATACAGTAACAGTTTGAAACTTCGATAGTTTTATTTTAAAGAAAAATTACATAAAGTTTCGTGTTTAACTTTCTCGATATAGTGAGTACTAATTCAACAATGTTCTTTTCACTTTTGACCTTTTTCTTCACACCAATTTTTCCCGTTTTATTTAATCTGGTACTGTAAAAAACTAAATCGTGCTTAAAACATCAAATACATCCGTAAATATTAAAACACAAAAGACGCTATTGCGCAGTAAGAATATGCAACGCATTCTGACAACACCCAAATACCAAACCCAGAATTAAGAATTTTATATCTCATTAAAAACAAGAGAGAGAACGTTAACCCACATTGCATAATATTATACCAGTTGACACGTGTTTCTTGCACACGAGGCCACAGTGTTTTTATCATAAATTTTTGAAGCCAGGCTGACACCTGACTAACATGAAGAACATTTATTTAAATGTGTAGCAGATGCAGTCAGTTCTACTACGACGAACGTGTTTACGTTCTTATATTACGTAACCTCTTTTTCGTGATTATATCATGAGTGTTTTCGAATCTTAATTAAGGCGAAAATCCAAGGCTACGTCCTGACAGGGAAAATAACACGCAAAATTTACAGTGTTTCAATCTCGTTTGGTAGATTGCCAACATTTAACTTTCGTTTGCTAAGTACTGGTGTCGTCTTTTCGTGATAATGTATCTCATCTCACGTGAACCAGGCTTCGCATACTTGAAAAGCTTCCACTACGTTTTACGATTTTTACTTTCTCGTGTACGAAGAGAAATTATTGTAATCGTCCAAAAATTCGAACTCGAGATTTTGACGTTATAGATATAGATTTAACGTTATAGATCTTCCTGAGTACGAAAAACACAATTTTGGAATTATGTCTGTCTGTCTGTGAACATGATAACTCGTAAACTATTAGATCTACGGGGATGAAATTTGGTATGTGGTCTTCAAACATAATTTGTAGGTTTCTATCAAATTTTGGACAAAATCCGTCAAGGGGAAATCTGTCTGTCAGTATGTCCGCGGTCATGTGAACACTGCAACTCAAAAACTTGAATAGCCAGATGGATAAAATTTGGTACACAGTTTTGTCGTCATGAATGTAGGTCCGTATAGAATTTTGGGCCAAATCCGTCAAAGGATTGACTGTCTGTCGGTCTGCATAATCGCATACTTGTAAAAATTATATCTCATAATCCCTTTGGCTTAGATAAATAAAACTTGGTATCACGGGTGCTAACATTAATTATAGATCTGTGCCCAAATTTCGTTCCAATCGGTTAAAAAAAAGCCATTCAAATTGCATATTCAATTTTTTAAATCCTATTCTCCATGCGCATGCGTACTGGTCGCAATCTCTGTTCACGCGGAAGGATTACGTCATTTTGTCCTTGAGCCGGCATGAGTGGAATCGGTACGCATCGCTTTGAATTTGATTCTTCACCTAAATATGTATATTACAATCTCTATAATCTACAATGAAAAACCTTCTGATAGTCATTGCATTCCGGGTTAAGGTAGGTTCGAATTTTTTATCCACGCAGGGGGAGGAGAAATGACAAATTTTTGAGAAGTATACGAGCAAGTTTAGGGGAGCCCACTTCCCCTTGGTTTATAGTAGCAACGATTAAATAGCTTCTACAGAACTCGTGAATTTTTAAAAACCTTTTAATAGGCTTCTTTTTTTTATTATATTCTAGATATCTAAATGCCTTTTATGATATGCTAGATATTCTTGTTTCAAAACCATTCATTACGTTTTGATATTCTACGTCTATTCTATTCTGTTCTTCTAGAACTCCATTAAAGCGAACGAATTTTTAAGATTAATATTTGAGAAAAGTTCGAGACCAGTTATACCAAAATATTTCTCCAAGGGAAAAAAAATCCTTCCTCCCCCTCATGCTTGATTGAGTTCAAAATCTTCTGTCTAGAATACTAATTTTTTTACTTGAAATAAAACGAACTGCATTTAAGAATTTTAGTAACAAATAATTTTGTAAACCTTATTTTTTTTTTAGAAGTCTGTTCAAAAATCTAATTTTTTTCTCTATAAAAATTATTTAAGAATTTTAGCTGAAAATAATTTTGGAAACTTGTTTTTACAATATTATTAGAATTACTGTTAATGAATATATATATATTTTTAATCCTTAGAACCCTCTAACAAATGCTAATTTGTTTTTTCATCTGCAACCTTAAAAACTTTGATAATAATCTAATAATCTTAACAGTTATACATTAACTAAATTTTAATGAAAATATTATTTAAATATTGATTAAATTAATTAATCAAACATTAATAAAAATTCTTAGTATTATATATAAAGGTACATATGCAGCTTTTTCTAATATAATACAGATACAAATAATAGATATACTAAACAAAAATTAAAATTAAATAAGAAAGAAAAATATAGATAAGAAACAGCAGATTTAAACATAAACGATGACAATACATCTTTTAGCGTACTAACGCCGAGTGTTATTAATTTAAAAATGGTGCTGTCTTGTAAGTTTTCATTGCAACGATATGTTGGTAAACGATTATTACTTTCCATTCAATGGAATGGAATCAATACACGTGACGTCACGTAACAAACGCTAACTGCAAGTTATTTATCATCTAACAGCACTTTTTCTTGTTCTATGCTGTGACGACACGTGCCTTGCCCTCCTGCAAAATTCGCAGTAGAAATCTAAAATTAAATTGAAACTGTATATTTGACGTGCATTTGTGAGTATAAATGGATACCTTTTATTTCTGAATTATATGCCAACTTAATGATAAAAACAATTTTACTAGATTGTATAAAGAAAAGGCTATTTCAAAGCAAATTTAATATACCTTATTATTGAATTGTTTTTTTAAATACCTTTTTTTTACGTTTTGCGTTAGATAGTAATCTGTAATGAAGACAAATAAACCAGGGTTGTTGATTTTTTTCAAAAAAATCGATTTATTTGATTTAAATCGAATTTTTTTTTATTTAAATCAAGATTTTTTTATTTTAATGATTTTTTTAAAACTATATATATATATTTAACATTTGTGTATTATACAATGAGACCTACTCGTAGAATTATATATATATAACAACATACCAGTCATTAAGCTCTACTTTCTTTTAAAAAACACAAATTCAAAAAAAAAATTATCTCAAACATGTAACAACTATTTAAAAAATATTTGTTAACTACATATAAAGAATAATATACTTTTGAAATATAAGATAATTTTATCAAGGAAAAATATAATAAAAATTAAATTTCTTGACCATAGATATATTACTGTATGTTAGAATATATAAAATTTTTAGATATAGCTCTTCTGGTCAAGCAAATTTTGCACAAGTGAGAAGCAGGCTCCCTTTTACATGAATTGCGTCAAAGGATTGAAAATCCTGTTCCTCCTTTTCAAAAATAAGAATTATCCTTCTCTACCCTTTATTGGACAATAGACTAAGGATGTCTTGGGAATAGTGCAATCTTGCAACAACTAAATAGCACACTCTTGTCCTCTCCCCTTTCAAGTATTTGGATTAGTGTTTATTTCACCTTGACTTTGAGAATAGACTACTTCTTACTAAGCATAAAAAATTAAAGAAACCAGTAACTTGGTGACAAGTCACTGAAATTTTCTGAAGCAACTTTTTCTAACCTGGACTCAAAAATGTGTTTTTTAAATATAATTTACACATCAACCGTTCTATGTGCTTGTTATTTATAATAAATAAAGTTTAATATTTATTTAAGCGAGAATTTTAAGAAATCCAAATGGAAAAGATACATAAAAGTAACTATTTTTCAAAAATTTCTCAAAATTCAGTAAATTACGCTAGACATAAGAAAGAAACTGCATTAGAAAAGAAATCGTTTTCCCTTTCCGATGGTGTATCTATTTTTTTCATACAATTATCCAAAAACATGCTATTGAGAAATTAGAGCAAAAAATCACCCAAAACAACACAAAACATTAATTAAAAATTTTTCTAGATTCAATTTTTAAGGCTTCGAGGTGCATTGAGTCACCATCAGCTGTGTGCCAAATTTCATGACTATAAGTGTGATAGATTTGTCTGGGCATCGCGCACACAAACATTGCCTTTTATAATTATAGATCATAATTTAAATTGTGCTATGTAGATGTTTGTATTTCTTTTGGAACTTTTGTATGTATTACTTAATTATCTTGCATTTGAACATTATTGCAATATAAAAACTTTGTTTTCTCCAACACTATTTAGTTTTCTCCAATATTAAAATGAAACTCAATGCATTTTACTATGTTCTTTCTTTGTAAAAATGATCCTTTCACAATATTTATTTTATAAAAAAGGAGCACCTCATACTTTGCATTTTATTGTGTTGCTTATTAGAGTTTTATTTAAAATATTATCTGCTTGTGTTTTCAAAAATAAAGATATGGAAAGTACTCTAGTTACATCAATTCAATGAAATATTTTTTTATGATTTATACATGAACAATTTTATTTCATTAAAGCAGATTAACTTGATATTTAAAATAAAGTGATTTAAATCAGTGATTTTTTTTTTTTTTTTGAAAAATCAGTTGATTTAAATCAGTGATTTTAATCAACTGATTTAAATCGCCACAACCCTGAAATAAACAGCAATTTATTTGAAAGAAAAAAAATCCCTCGGACTCTCAAAAGTGTCTAAAATGTTCGTTACTTTCTTATACGGATTGAACTTGAAATAACAATGAATGTCCTGAATAGAATGTTTGATGTAATTTTGAGGTTAAATAAATTGAATTCGTACTTCAAGGTTTTAAAATCTTTTCCGGCTCGATGTTTTCCGTTTGATGAAAACATCCACTTCATGGTATCTATATTTATGTCGAAATCAGCTTCTGTGATAATTATGCCTTCAGAAATAATAATTTAAATATCTGAAGTCTCTCAGATTTCTAATTGCTTTGTTCTGTCTCCATCTAACTTAATTCTTCAATTTCAGTTTCTCCTCGAGATTTCTAATGTTTTCCTAATAGCTTAATTTCAGCTTCTGGAAAATAAGTCTTCCGATTACATTCATTCATTTTGAATGTAATCGGAAGGTTTAATCGGAATGTTTTCACATTACGAATTCTCAGAAAATGTCTCTCTCAAGCTTGTTAGTTTCCTAATTATCGTGACTGTGATCAACTTTCTGCAGTAATTTTCAAAACTGGAGATAATTATTCTGATAATCATTATTCTTTGGTATTATTCGATGCATTGCCGACATCTTTCAGTATGTCAAGAAATATTTTATTCTCATTATTTTCGAATTTATTGTCTGTTAAATTATCGTTTGCTCTAAATTATTTACTTTTATGAATATGCATACTGAAATTAATTGATATCAAATTATGTGAATGTGAGGAGAATGCAGAATTTTTTTCGCTGTTCTTTAAATTATCTTGTAATCCACTAATATATTAAGATAACGAATTCTTTCAGGACACAAAGATCTGACATTTAAATGGAGAAAAAAGGAGAAAATTTTTAGTAGTTAAGGTTATAAATAACTTTTTTTTTCTGAGCAAAAATACAGAAGAAAAAAGTATACATACGGTGCAAGGCAACAGTGTAAACTGTAACATATTTCACGATTGAATTTTATACGTAGAAAAAAGTTGTGCTATCTAAAATTACAGATCATGCATTCAAAATAAAGTTAAGAAATTTAAGTAAAATTTTCATTTGAGAACGAACACGTAACTAATCAAAGTGAAATCCAAAAAGGCATAACACTAAGATATGCCAAATTAAAATTATTAATTTTAATTCATATTAGTTTCTTATTATTTATTAGTTTCCTAGTAGGTGAGATCACTTTAGACTTTTATAATTTGCTTTAAATTTAAAGTAGAATTAACTAGTCGAGATATTAATTTCTTTTACATTTCATACTATTTTTTGCTCCCTATAATTGTTTGAAATTTTTGTTTTAAAAAGTTTTGAATTCTTCAGTCAAAAGCACAATTGTAATAAATAAATAAACAAATGAAATGAAATAAATTAATAAACTATTTAAATAACTGAGCTTGTCATATATGAACCGAGACTACTTTTTTGTTATTATTTTAGCATTAAATACATTTCTGGCATAATTTACTAGGAAAATGTCTAGCATTTTGTTATTTCACATAAATTTTTAAACGTAGCAAATGCTTTATTTTATGAATTTTCTTAAATATACTTTTTTACATTTGTTTGTTTTAAGAATGTTTTGCGCCATATCAAACCTTGATGTTTTAAAATTATTTTCGAGATTCTTTTAGACTGCTTAATAACTTAAATGGCCACATTTTAAAATGAAATACTATTATTCTAATTATTTTTCTGCATTCAGCCTTAAATTCTCTTTAATATGACTTTCAAACACATGCATTTATTGCGAAACGATATTCCGTAGAGTCGTAAATTACTGAGGTCCAGTCCACAACTTCGATTGGCACAGCGCAGTTCCTTTCCCGCCATCTTGCTTGTTTACAACATCAAGGAAGATGAGTGCGTTATAACCATGTATGGTAAATATCCTGGAGGAAGTGTATTGTATTGCAAACAGCGTGGTGTCGGGGAGATCTTCTGTATTCTGAAGAGGTGGAAAGAAGAGACGGAGAATTTCAAGGTTAACTCCTCCCCT
>BGPR01025439.1:0-22329 GCA_013235015.1 Araneus ventricosus
TTATTCTTTTTCTTCAACAATAAAGAATATCGTTACGAATTCAGTATAAAATTAATTTGATAAAAATATAAAAATGAGAGAAACAAATTGTAGGGACATGAGATTTTTGTTACTGAAATGCAAATTTTATTTAAAATATAATAAGGTGTAAAAATAGTTTCATGAGATAATGATTTAAAAAAATAAAGCGGAAAAAAGCCTTGTTTAATTTTTAATTAATATTATTTGTAAGTAAATTTGGGGCTTTGAAAAGTTAAGGTGAACTTTCTCTTGTCTTAAATAAAAAGTGTGCAAAGTCTGGTTGAAATCAGTCCAGTGGTTTAGGAGGAGATGTGGAGCATACATACAGACACAATAACTTTTATTTAAATTAATATAATTATTAGATCATAGCAAGATTAAGATTGCTGGCATATACTATGAGCCATAAATAAAGTTTTAGTGAAGATATCGTCACAATTAACTAAATATTTAATTTTATTTAAGTAAATAGTTCATTTTAATTAATCAAATAGTTAATTTTAAGAGTTAATTTGACAAATTAATTTAATTTCATATTTAATTAAACATGGCTGCAACAAGATTTGTTTAATAAATTTAATATAAAATAGCCAAAAAAGATAGATATATAAGAATTCCCCCTATCCTTTTTTATATTGAAAAATATCTCATTAACTTTAAAATTGTTTTGGGGTTTTCTGCTTGAATATTTGCTTTTAACTGACGATGGAGATTTAAATTTCCTGTTCAAAATGGCTGCATTGATATCCTTTGCTTTAAACACACGTGTTAAATTTGGAACTCACAATGTTTAATAATTTTTTATTCTCTTATGTGTTAAGAATTTAGTGACTATTATCTCTGTAACCAGGGAGTTCTCTAAATGAGCCCATTCTAGTAATGTTTAAATGTTTCATATCATATTATTTTACCATATGAAAAAGTAATGTTCGGACAATTATATGGTAACCTAGATTAAATAAACTAATCTAAAGTCGTTCTTCATTCGTGTCAAGTGTCAATTTCTTGCTACTGTTTCAGATAGGCAGGCTTAATGTTATCTAGGGGATATTTGCGATGCTGGGATGTTTATTTCTTCATGATTCCTACGTGTTGAATGATTATGTGTTGGGATATATAAAAATTTGACCAATTTACTGACCAATAAATCTAGCATAACTTTTTGGAATGAAAAATGGAATGATAAAACCTTGATATAGTAAAAAATTAAATGTCATGAAAACAGAATCGCAGCGTAAATATTGCAATGTGTAGAAACAATAAAGTCATTGGCTATGTCTGTATTGATCAATATGTAATATTTCATTCTTTTGTAACATTATCGTAAAGAAATATACCTTTGCCTTCAAGCATGCCGAAAAGGGATTTTTTTTTTAAGTTCAGCTAAATATTTTGCATCGTAACTAATTTAATATCATTTTATTTCTTCTATAGATCTCTGGTCATGTGCTATATTATTTTTAATACCAAAATGAAGAATTTCTTTTCGTAGACGATTAAAAGCCAAAGCTTATGATCTACAGAAAGAGCCTCTGGTTGATTTAAAAACTGGCCCGAATTTGGTGGTCAGCTTGGACCTTGGGGGGGTTGGGTTTTTTTTCCAGATTTAGTGACAAAAAGTGTAAAAAGTTTGAATGTTATTAAGATAGCACAGGCGCGTTCGGCAAGTTACTTAATTTCTTGATAAAATTCCACAAATATCTCAGCTTCCGAAACTGATGTTGTAAGGTAACAAGGGAACCAGATCCATTTATTTTTAAGTCTATCTCAACCATTAAATTTCATAGATATCTTTATCAATTTCCTAAGATCGAAAAATGCTCTTCACTTGGACTCTCAGATTTTTGGCAGTGCGTAGATTTGAACCGAGACCTTTGGGTCCCGAGCCGAGCATCTTAACCCTGTGATGTTTTCCCTTCCCTCGAGCACAGTTCCCACGAGAGAAGAGTCGAGTACCTTTCATTTTAGCCGCAAACTGCAGGCCAGCTGCACCTGGTGGTCATTAAGGAGACGCTCGCGAGGGTAATAGCTGCACGCGGAAAGCGACCACAATGCACAGGAATCATTATCTGTCAGAGAGCGCATTTGGATCGGCTGTGAGGAGATTAGCGGTGCTCTTTCATGTCACACCTGTATAGCTCCGGTGGTGAGGAAACTCAGGAACCATCCCACTGTCGGCATTGACCATTGGGAACAGGGAAATTTAGTCGTTGGTCGCCCGGGAGTACGATTGTCCAGTAGAGTGAAAGGAAGGGGGAGCTCCACCCCTTGCGGTAAGGACAAAAGCGGAATTTTGAAGTTGGAACGAGGAGAGCGGGGAGAACCGATTTAGGAAGTCTCGAACGTGGTTTCAGACTCCGGGGCGCAGAAAGAGCTGTGTGATCAGCTTTGATTTAAAGTCCCGAATTAATTCGGACTTGGACAACGATCACTGAGAAATCGGCATTATTCCGAAATCTCGGCTCATCGAATATCGAATTGCGAGCACTCCTTGTAGTCTAGTGCTTATGCTATCACGCTGACACGTGGAAACTATCCATCCTGTATTGATTTGCATCTCTTAATGAACTATGACTCCATTGAACTTTAATGTCCTAGAACTGTGAACTCAATGATCGAACTTTGTATATAAATATTTAATCAAGATTTCTATGTAAGAATTCTTCTTTAAATTATAGCTGTGTAAAATAAAAGTACTTAGGTCAACCTAAGCATTGCATGTATTTGGTCACACATAGGCCAAGATACCACAACCCGCAGCACGTTGTACTACAGATTTTTTCCTTCAATTGCAGTACTTGAGACGTATACATGTGTATTCCTTTCACATTAAACTTTTTAAGAAGGTGATGTGATGTGACATTAGTGGGTAGGAAAAAGGTAATGAAATGGGGAAATTATTTTGTTACAGAAGATTTTCTTTCTGATACAGAAATTTCTTCCTTAATTTCTTTAAATAGCCTTCTGTATTGCTTAAGAAATGGCGAACCAAAAATTCCACTAAGACTTTATATAGTAATAGCAAATATCACTTGTAAAATATATAAATACACTTCCTGAATGTTCTACAAATACATTTCAAAATACCTAATCATGTGGAAACTCTTCAATAGCACTAAAAGGTTTCTGAACTACAACCGCCACTTATCAGAAAGATTGAATTGTTCAATGCCGTTTAGTATCTCCGATGTGATTAAAAGGGTCAGTGGTTCAGTTTCTTCACTATAAAACGAATGAAAACCTGAAAAGATAAGGCCTCATGATCTCATCGAAATTTCAAACATCGAAATTGTTTCGTAATGATATAACGCGAAATTTGCAGATATGGAAAAAAAAGATAAAACTTTTTGTAAAATACGCTTCGTAAAATAATTAGATGATTAAAAATGATTAACGAAGCGAAATAAAAAAATAACATACAATTTAATGGAAATAGGCAAATCTTTATAAAATTTATCGACAATTTTATATGAGCAGACCGAAGTAGAAAACCTCGCAAGAACGTTAGCAATTTGCCATATGCTTTGAGCTTCTTTGATCTTTTCTCGTTTACATTATAACTTTTAAAAATTAGACCTCTAGATTTTGATGAATTTTGACGTCTCAGACCTCTCTGAGTCAAAAACAAAAAAAGAAATTACTAATATAATAGCCCAGATCCTCCGGTAACGCTCTGACGTCACCAACAATAAAACTCGCGCCATAGCACTGCGAGACGTTAAACAGCATTATTTCATTGTTAGAGAATCTAAATTTCAGTAATTTTAACTTTAAAATAGTAATTGTCGTTCTAATTTCAAATTTAATAGCTCTAAAATAGTGAAATAAAAGTTGCTATCCATCGATATAAAATTTATCTCGCTATGATTAATAGTTCCCGAGAAATTTTAAATTATATTAATCCTATATTTCAAATTAATTTCCGTTTTTTAATAGAAAGTAATAAATTACGTCAGTGGTATATCATGCGCGTGATATAGTTTGGACGCCACGATGCATCTAATTATTTAGTGCAATCGTGATGATATAATATAATATTTTTTGGCAACGTTAAAATTTACACAGAGACATCTGAAGTACAAGGAAAATTGTTAAACAAGGAAAGATACTTCACGCTGAATGTTTTTTACCGAGAGGTTTTTTGAATAAAGAAATATGTAAATAATATGTACATAAAAAATATTTCCTGTCATAATACATATGTTTATTTTATTTGTTTTCAGTCAATGATAAACATTTCTCTCTCATATACAGGGTGTTCATTAATTATTGTCGGGGTTTCCATACCTCATAACTTTCGAATAAAAAATATTACGCAAAAACCGATTATGTATTCGTAAATTACAACTCAAAGAATTTTATTAATGATATTAAAAAGATTAATGAATTTGCACATGGCTGCCCTTCGTGGCTCGTAACACATCTAGACGAAATTCGATTTCCCTCCAAGTGTTCTCCAGCATTTGTGGGGTAACATTTTGGATCGCAGTAACAATTCTGCGCTTCAGTTCATCAAGGGAGGGCACAGGGGTCTTGTACACAATGTTCTTGACAAACCCTCATAGAAAGAAGTCCAGCGGTGTTATATCTGGTGATCTCGGAGGCCATGGGATTGGTCCACCTCTTCCACACCATCTGTCGGGAAAGTTCTCGTCTAAAAAGTCACGTACAATCATGCCCCAATGTGGGGGTGCACCATCCTGTTGAAATATCACATCTGCCTGATGTTGCTGCATCTGAGGAACCGCATACATCTCCAGCATGTCAAGGTATGCCACGGAGTTTATTGTTGTTTCAGCAAAGAAGAAAGGTCCAATAACTTCAGTGTGTGATAAAGCGCACCAAACATTCACCTTTGGGCTATCTCTTTCCAATTCTCGATAATCGTGCGGGTTCTCCGAGCCCCATATTCTACAGTTATGTTTATTCACTTTTCCTGACACATGAAAAGTGGATTCGTCACTGAAGAACCATTTCCGAAGGTAATTTTCATCATCCTAAATTCGAGTCAAAATTTGTTCAGAGAACTCAGAACGACGCGGTTTATCATTCGGGTGTAAAGCTTGCACAATTTGCACTTTGTAGGCATTCAGATGAAGGCGGTTATGGAGAACATTCCATATCGTCGTATGCGGCATATGTAACTGCACAGCTGCTTGTCTCGTTGATTTTCGTGGACTGCGAGTAAACGTTTCTTGGATGCGATCAACATTTTCCTGCGAAGTGCTCGGTCTTCCCGCTCCCTTTCGGTGTAGAACGCTACCAGTTTCCTGAAATTGTGTTAACCAGCGTCTGATAGAATTATCCGAAGGAGGATCTTTCTTGTACGTGGTCCTGAAGCGACGTTGAGTAGTTATGACTGATTTAGTTTCCACAATACACACATTGCTCTTTCTTGCACGGTCGCCATTTTTATTTATGACGTCATAATTACCCAGACTGCAAATGCGCTAAGATCGCATTGTTGCCACGTAAAATTCTTTGAGTTGTAATTTACGAATACGTAATCGGTCTTTGCGTAATATTTTTTATTCGAAAGTTATGAGGTACGGAAACCCCGACAATAATTAATAAACACCCTGTATATCTATTTAAACACGTCAGATTTGACGGGAAATTTCTCGAATGAAGAAGCAATTTGTACCCGTCATGGTATGACGGGTGATTTTCTAGTATATAATAATATTAATATAAAACAGAAAATACATGTGTCTGTCGGTCACAAAAACTCCTCTTAAACGGTGAGCGGTAGCGACATGAAATTTGCACACTGGGGTGCATTTCTAGGTCAGCTGTGCTATTCTCGACTTTCAGATTAATTAGTTCCCGAGGTATTTAAATAACAAAATTAAATAACAAAAATTAAGCCGTTTTAAGCCTAATTATTAGACATTTTTCACCAATAACTTCTGAAATATTTATTGCACGAAAATTATTTTTATACCATCTTAAAGAGCAAAACATTATCTTTTTAACGATACTAATTCCATTGCGGTACATATTTTTCTCTAATTATAATTAACGTTTAAAAATTTATTTTTAACGCAATTTCTAACAATACTTTCTATTCTTATAAAATTTAATTCAAGCCGTTGTACTGTTTATCAAATCCTTCATTCACGTGCATTTGCCACTGTGAAAGTTAGTATA
Organism: Araneus ventricosus; assembly: GCA_013235015.1. Taxonomy (NCBI): domain Eukaryota; kingdom Metazoa; phylum Arthropoda; class Arachnida; order Araneae; family Araneidae; genus Araneus; species Araneus ventricosus. The sequence goes on from BGPR01025439.1 coordinate 6,172, forward strand.
AGAAAATATTGCTTCCTTTGGACGTTTTTATTTCCAAGTTAGATTTTTCATTGCATAGTAATCCAAAATTACTGTGCAGTTGGATTAATTACTCTTTCTGTGAGATGTTTTATTTAATTTTCTGGATCAACAATGCTTTTTTTCAATTTTCAAAAGTTATTACCTCTTAAAATATTTAATTAAATAACAAAAATTAAGTCATCTTTCGAAGTTTTGGGCCAATAACTTCTGTGAAATGCATTGCACGAAGATGATTTATATACCATCTTAAAGAGTAGAAAATTTTCTTTTTACTGATCTGAATTTAAATGGCATACGTTCTTTTCCCTCAATTTTAATAAACATTTCGAAATTCATTTCAAACACAATCTGTAAAAATGCTTTCTATTAATATAATTAAATTCAAACCGATTTATTGCTTTGTCAAATCCTCCATTCCCATGTTTTTGCCACTGTTAAAGTTATGATAAAAATATTGCTGTCCTTGAATATATTCCAAGATTTTATATTTTTATTTAGAGAAAAGCAGAATTTTTGCTTCTTTAATTTCGTGGCGTGTACATCTTTCAATTTGTTTGCACAGTAATCCGATGGCATTAGTCATTTACTCTCTCTATGTGACGCTCCATTATTTTTTTGCAAATTTTTAAATGATTCCAATGAGCGTGTAAATTCATTCAAGGTTATTGAGTCCGGTTACTACCAGGAGATAAGATAAGCAGAAATGGAAGGAACACTACTCGGCGTTTTTCCTATCAGGCACCCAGACACAAAAAAGGAGATAATGGTAATTCGGATAATTGTTATTAAGTACACAATGTGAAGGAGCTTCTGTTGTCGCCGTAGCAACGATGAGGAAGAAAAAATGGACTATCAAGGATTGTTAGATTCGTGCCAGATGGTTCGAAGACCGGAGACACAAATAAAAGAAGGGTTGAACTGTTGGCCGAGGGGGTCACATAACATGGGAGTGCTCGAACGAAAATCGAAAGACGCTGCTGCGAAAAACTGTTTTATTAATCTTAAAATATTATAATATATAGTCGAAATATTTTTGTCCCGAGCAACGCCGGGTATATCAACTAGTAAATAAATAAAACAAAACATTTATATTATTTTGTCTGTGTACCTTTACACAATTAGGTGGATATGCTGTCCCATATATACCTAACTATATGTTACCTGCAATGGTAACTACAGGGGTATGGGGCGGCTGTTTATTTCAGGCCACAAAGCTTTAAAAATGAATAAAATTTCGTTCGTGGTCCTTGCATCAAAATTGTTGCTTTGTACCAAATTTTGGGCAAAATTCTTCAAAAATAAAAATTATTTTCTGAAACACAAAACCTGATTTTCTTTAGTGTGCCATGAAACAGCACAAAAAAGTAGCTTTACTGTTTTTTTAAGTTGCGTCGCTATGGCATTCACTGTGGACAGAAACGTTATATACATTTTTAATCATTATATTTATTAACCTGCACATTGCTACACAGGTCCAAAGATAATGCGGCACACATTTTTTAGCACAGCTTTTATTCGCATGTGATTTGCCACTCCGTCTTGAGAAAATATCAGATACAGTAAATTTTCTCCCAGCCACCCATTTCGAGCAAAATAGACTGGTCAGACGGGCAGATCGCTCTAAAAGGTTTTCATTTTCGGAAGAAAGAATATACGTATTAAAAGCCCTAATTCATTAATTTTGACACAGTGAATTTTAACATTTACCTAAATAAAAAGTAGATCATTTCTAAATTTGCTTGAAAAACGATACAGTTTGTATTTGCTTAGATTTTTCAGTTTTTAGGAGGTACCTGTTTCTTAAATTTTGTTTTTAATTGGAAAAGTAAATCAGTAATCAGTTTGGCGGCTGCTGTTCAGGAATGAGCAATAATATCTATTTTACCCAATTTCGTCTACATTTCCCACTTATCCGCTGGCGATTTAAGTTTGATATTGTTTCAAAGCCGAAACTGATCCAGCCATGCATTGCTGGCAGAAAACTTTTCGATGTACAGAGCATGTACATTATACGAATTGGTCTCCTAACAGGAAATTTTTTTCTCTCTAGTACTTCTAAACCATTCTAAAACAGTTTCGTTTATCATGTTTTTTGACGCTTTTATCTGCCACCATGAAATTTAAAATTTTTATACTCTTTAAAAATCATGTCTTTTAACTTGCTTATTTGCGCTCTTCCACAATGGAAAAGTGCAACTTACTTCCTTGGCGATTTCCAATTATTAGGGGAAGTGGTATTAGTGGCGTGGCGGCTCGTGCTATGCAATCTGGGGGTGCTGCAACATTTAATCCTTGATTAAACCCATCATTCTGTAACTAATAATCGTGCATATCTGTACCACTTACATTTTTTGGCTTTTTTCATTAGCTTTGAGTAGTTTTATATTTAACTATACGAGTACAATGGCTAGTTAAAAGTTACAGCAAGCCCAGATTGCATATGTAAGGTCTTAGCCCAGTGATGCCGGGACAGTTGATTTGAAAAATAAAATAATCTTCATCGAGAATCGCTGAGTCAATGGGCTTTGTTAATTATTTAATTGTTGTCTGTAGTCAAAAATAATTAATTTAACGTGATTTCACCTAGCCTATGTCCGTTCTTGGGTTTCAAGCTACAACTCTGCCAATTTTCATCCAAATCGGTTTTGTAGTTTGGTCGTGAAAGCTTAACAAACAGACAGACACACTTTCGCATTTATTATATTACTAGCTGTTACCCGCGACTTCGTGCGCGAAGAATTTGAATTGCTACTTTTTTTAAATTAACGAATATAGATGTTTCGTTATATGTAGAAAGGGGAAATCAAAAGTTTTCACGGTTGATAATACATAATTGGACGACTAATTTAATTCTCCGTTACTGTAAATTACATCATTGTACTCAATGGTATCATCTGCTGTTTGGAATATATCATCCACCATGCTATATGTCATCTGCTTCTACTGTTTAAAGGAATACATAAGACAAAATATACCTTCCTATTCTAAAAACTCTGACAACCATATCATATACGTCAACGGACGATCCTGGTTTGTTTATTTTGGATTCATAGACCGTTTTCCGGTAATCTTCCTATTTAAGCAATCGCCAAATCTATTTGGCAACTGTATCAAGCGCCAAGCTCGAATTAGTTCTTTCTTTAGTAAACAAAACGTTGAATTCCGTGTTCTTTGGGTTTGTGTAATCCTTTCTATTTAAATCGGTTAAAAACAGCTCTTAAAGCATTAAAATTCGAAACGGAACTATTGTAATAAGCTAAATCGTTTGGTTACAAATTTAACCGCCAAAAAAATCTTGGATGTCGATGGAAAGAGGGATAAAGAATAATATAGGCAACCTTTCCACTAAATTAGGCTCTTATTTTAAGTAAACACTGAACGATATTTTCATTTAGTTATACTTAACTTTAGTTTTTAAATTTTAATCTACAAACTCTTGGAACTATATCATATCTACCATTAGATTTCTGTCCCGGCGTTTATTTTTCAATTATTATTCCAGAGATTATTTCTTTTCTCAGCAAGATCAGGTGATACATGACTTTAAAAATAAGTCATTCCGCGCTTTTCTGAAGGATCACGTGACATTTCATTTTGTTTACGTATTCCTTAAGGATCACGTGACAGTTGATTGAAAAATAAAGTAGTAATCTTCATCGCAAATCGCTTGTTAATTATTTAATTGTTATCTGTAATCAAAAATAATGAATTTAACATGATGTCACCTACCCAATGTCCGTTCCTGGGTTTCAAGCTACAACTCTGCCTAGTTTGGTCGTGAAGGCGTAACAAACAGACAGACACACTTTCGCATTTATTATATTATATGGATATTTATAAAAATAAGCAAAATTTTCAGAAATAAAGGTGAATTAGTGCAAAGTCTAACCGTTGCCTAGCAACGGAGTAGCTTTAAATCTTCGTTATTTCAAAATCGTCTGCTTGTATATAAAAATTTTGGAACTTTTAAAAATTAATAACAATCGAAGGAAAAATGTCAGAGAAATAAAATCGGTATCATTGAAAAGGTAAAAATTTGAACTTTAAGATGGTATAAAAATATTTTTTGTCGGACAGTTTGCTCCGAAGTTACGGCGGAAAAACGGTTTCGATTAATTTCTAATTAACTGCCTGTTTAATTAACTTTTGGACTTAGAAAAGTTCATAAGTGTCTTCCCCTTGTCTTAAATAATAAGTGTATAAAATTTGGTTCAAAACCGTCCATTGGTTTAGGAGGAGATGTGGAACATAGCCACATACATACCCACAATGACTTTTATTTATATTAAGATTAAGGATTAACTGTCACGTGATCCTTCAGGAATGCGGAAACATGTAGAATAAATTATATTTAAAATCAACTATCACGTGATCCTTTTTTTCCGCTGTAACTTCGGAAAAAATTGTCCGATAAAAATGATTTTTATACCATCTTAAAGTTCAAAATTTTACCTTTTCAATGATATCAATTTTATTTCTGTGACATTTTTTCTTCAATGTTTATTCATTTTTTAAAGTTTAATAATTTTTTACGTGCACACGATTTTGAAAAAACGCAAATTTATAGCTACTTCGATGCTAGAAAACGGTTAGACTTTGAACTAAGTTACCTATATTTCTGAAACGTTTGCTCATCTTTATAAATATCCATAAAATAAGGCAGAAATTACATGTATTTGTCTGTCTGTCGGTCGGTCGATCACAAGAACTCCTCCCAAACGGTGAACGGTAGCGACATGAAATTTACACACGACATTCTAGAGAATATTTCTAGGTCTAGGTGCTATTTTCAACTTTCAGAGTTAATTAGTTCTTAAGATATTTAATTAAAAAACGAAAATTGTCTGCTTTTAAGCCTAATACTTAGATGTTTTTTGCCAATAACTTCTGAAACATTTATTAGACAACATTTATTTTTATGCCAAATTAAAGAGCAGAAAATTACCTTCCTAAAGATGATAATTCCTTTGCGATGAAGTGTTTTCTCTGATTTTTATTAAGGTTTAAAATTATTTTTGTAACGTAATTTCCTAACAATACTATTTATTCTTATAGAAATAAATTCAAGCCAAATTACTGTTTCGCGCGCGGGATTTTGCCAGTGTTAAAGTTAATATAAGAAAATATTGCTTTCTTTGACCATAAACAACAAAGGAGACTTTACACTTCCGGTTTCCTGTTGTTGTAGCGTTTACAGCTTTTAACACGGTTACACAGTGATCCAATGACGTTAGTGAATTATTCTCTCGATGTTTTGTTTAATTTTCACAGTGAGATATTGCAGAATATCTATCAGGAGATACGGTAATGGGCATTAACAAGGAACATCATATTCTGTAAAGCTCTTCAACATCTTAGAATTGTCAGGGGCACCTTCCGACAAGCCGAGATTGAATGTCGGTGTGCCAGTACTACTAATGCATAACCTCTATATACCGAGACTGCGCAATGGCACACGGTTACAAATTACACACCTAGGTCCAAACGTCATGAAATCTACTGTTATGAATGATATAAGGAGAAGAGAGTGTTTAAATTCCACGCCTTCCGATAATACCAAGGGATTTATCATCTCAGTTCAAAAGGTAACAAATCCCTTTAAAAATATAATTTCCTAGGTTCAGGGCCAGACACTGAAAGTGGTAGGCGTACATTTGGAAAAATCATATTTTTCGCATGGGCAACTATATGTGGCGTGTTCACGTGTGTCCAGCCCACACAACCTATACATCCGTGCAAATAACGTGGTATACAAAAGTATATTAGCATAGATAAACAATTTGCATAACTATATCAGCATACATGTACAGTACACTCCTGTCAGCCGTCCAATTAAGTAATATCAACCGTCAGAACTTTTACTTTTCCCTTTCAAAATGCAACAAAACATTTACATTCGTGAATTTAAAAAAAGAATAATTCAAATTCTTCGCGCACGAAGTCGCGGTAACAGCTAGTAAAAATAAATTTCTAAAATAGATTTTAAAGTAGAAAATAAAGGAATTTTGGAGAAATACGGGAAGAGTGTCCGCTGAATTCGGACGTTGTATTGAGATTAGACGACACTGGACGGTCGTTATACCGGAAGTAATATAACATAGAGTGCATAGTGAAACATAGTTGGGGATCTTATCACTGGTCGTTATAATGGAATGATCTTTATAATGAGTTGTCGTTATAACGAGCGTCGACTGTATATAGTAAGCCCTCAACATAATGGACTTCGCATTCAACAGAGAATTTGACTTGTGTTCTTGGGCGCCCTTTTAATGAGCTTGGTGTTTTTTTCACCTTCCTAATACGCAGCTGTCAGGAGTCTTTTAAAGCTAATACGGCATCACACAAGAATTACCCCGTCCCAGCACGAGGCACACGGGGTTTTATAAATAACCTGTCGCCACGACAGATAATCGGGCACTGTGGCCCCGCTTAATAGCCCCTAATACTAGCGACTCATGCGACGACCCCCCCGTTTTACCGGGGTATGACCCGTCATCAGAGATGGGCCCTAAGAGCCACACCAGCATTACTATACACACCAGGGAAGCGAGAACCTGCTTACTCATACGGCGACTTCTCATCCATGAACTCGCGGAGCCCCCCTGGTGGGAGAATAATACGGTATGTAAATATTTAATATTGAAATTTTTATTATACAGCCACACTATAGGGGAAATCTGTCTATCCATTTGCTTCTGCCTGTCTATCTTGCATGCTATAAATCAAAAACGTAGCGAGCTAGCTGGTTAAAATTTGGTGCATGACTTTATCACCAGAATTTTAGATGTTCAACAAGTTTTGGACCAACTCCATTATTAGTATGTCTATTCGTGTGTTTCCCATAACCCAAAAACCTGGGTGCATTAATTTTATGATGTGATGGGCCCTTCCCCAGCTACTTCAAGAGATTCCGTCTCCATTCTACAGACTATTGCCGATTAGGGGAAACCCCTACACTACGCAACGAGATGCCCACTTATTTTATCATATCACCACTAGGAACCAAGCCCACAATTCATAGTTCATTGGTGAAAGAGCGTCCTATCCAGCAAACTCGTACTAAAATTGTAGAACAGTTCAAATTTTTGACCTAATTGGTCAACGGGAAAGCGTACTTCTCCAAAATGCATACAGTAGAGTCTCGATAATTCGAGGTGGACGGGACCGGGCCTACCTCGAACTATCGAAATCATAAAATTTAATAAATAAATAAATAGAAATAAAAGCAATTTTTAAATTTCAGTGTAGTATATTTAAAAGGAAAAATGTACTTACATATTATTACATTACTGCTGATAGCAACAGGTTAACTTATATCTTAAAATAATTGTCAATTTTTTTTTTTTTTCTGTTTAAACACATTGCTCCTATATTTCAAAATTGGTAGATACCCCTTTTGAGTGGGGTGAAAAAAAAAAAAAAAAAAAAAAAAAAAAAAAAGTGGACATATGACCTGTCGAACAACAATAAAGACCAGATGCAGTAATTCTTTCACGTGTCATGTATGTGTTGGTCATTATTTGGGAGCTAAACTGATTTTTTTCACTAACTCAGATTTATGGAAAACTCGAATTATCGAGACTCTAACTGTACTCAATTATCGTCACTAATGATGAAGCAGAACTGTGGTCCAAAATAATAAGAAAAGTACCATATCCTGGAAGTATACGAGAAAGTCGGAGGAGAACACTCCCAATGGTTTATTTAAAATTAGAGTTACATAAATTAAGGCTACATTGTTGTTCAGAAACGAGTTCTGTCGAAATTAATTTTTACATTTGAACCTTTTGACTTCGAAACACATGCATTTCAGCTGAATTAAATAAATTAAAAAAGGAAACCTCATCAACTTTCTGCGAACAATTTGATACATGCAAGAATTCATGCATGCATTTAAATGTCATAGCACGAACCTAGGATATATCAGATCTACTTTGTCGAAGGAAAGCTAGAGAAAACAAACTTTATCGCAAACATATACTCGATAACCAAAAGAATTCCTGGTCTATTGATGTACACGCTTTTATAAGAGAAAACTGAATTGAGCGTTTCAGTCTTATGCTATTATAGGATCTCGACTAAGCAACTATTAAACTGTTATAAAACTGGACAACAATTCTTTTCATAAATATTTTTAGGAATTTTATTTGCAGAAAAACAAAACTATCCGAACTGCTAAAATTCAATGGGAAATTGAATGCGACTGAATAATAATAAAAAAAATAAAACTTATGGGTCCTTGAGATGAAGACCTCACCTTTCTGAAGGAAACAACTGGAACGCAATCTAAATTACTTTGTAGTTTTTAAAGACAAAACGGTAAAAGTAAAAAAGTTTGCTTGCAAGTAAAGAATGGAATAAGGATATTAATTATGTTTTTTTTATAAATGTTTTTTACTGACAATTATAGCAGTAAAACAGTTCGTAATTTTCTTTTATAATTTTGAATTTAATTATATAATTGAAATATGTTTCTTAACTGTTTCTGCTTATTTCATTATTGATAATATTTAATGATATCCATTCAGATATGTGTCACGTTGTTAGCGAATACTATGAAAATAAAATTATCAGCTTCGGGTTGTACTTTCAAGGAATTCAATTGAATGAAAAGACAGCATTAAAATGATTTTGAATTTAATTTGCTTCTATGTCGTAAATTAAAATTTTTTGTCAGAGTTAAATATTGTTGCATATTTAAGTCCTTTTTTTTTACTTTCATTTATATTACAAGATTTTGAGAGGTATGTAGAACAGAAATACGTTTTAGACTGAAAAATAAAACAATAATATTTTGGATTTTAGACCTGTCATGGTTCTAACTTATCAGATTATTCACGTCTCCCCTTCCTGGCCTATCATCAATGCATTATATTTAATTCGTTAGGGAAAAACAGTGATATATATTATGTATGCTAACCCAGAATGAAAACGACACTCTTCTATTTCTTATAGGCGTTACTGACAATGCATGAAATGCCGGCATTCTATAGAATACCTAGGCATTTTATAGAATGCCGGGCATTTTTAGGCAAAGTATTAAATATGATGATTATCATATACTTTCCATAGTCATTGTATAATATCTAGCCATTCTATAGAATGACAAATGCTATTTAGGCAAAGTATGAAAAAAGATCATAAGTCTATTATTTACAAGACGTGCATTCTTCAAAAATGCAAATGTTATTTTGAAAAAATAAAAGAGTGCCATAAAAAAATCTTTCATTCAAAATACATAAAGTAAATTGAAAGTTATACATATCGAAGTTTTTGTCTTTTTTATTAAAGAAAACAAAATAAAATGTGAACCTACCTGTTACATCAAGGAAGGAAATAATTTTATTTTATTTTGATTTTATTATAATTCCCTCTTTTCAACATTCTTTGCCCCGCCCCACAATTTCTTTTTGCCTATACCCCATCACAACAGCTTCAAACATTCCCTTACACGGACTTGGTAGCGCAGCGGTAGCGTATCTTTCTCGCATCATTTCACCTGGAGTTCGAATCGCGCGTGAATTTTGACTTCGTCAGTGTCAACAAATACTTCATCTTTCCCCCCTCTTTTTTGCATACCTAAAAGGAAATATTAGATTTTAATTCTTCCAATACTCTCATTTAGCTTTTGCTTATTTTATTTAATACTATTTTCTCAGTAATTTTTAAACATTTTTTTTAATTTTTAAAATTCTCTACAAAATTTTTTTCTACAATGTTATTATCGGCGATTAATTAAGCCTAATAGATAGCTTTAGAATGGTTTGCTGTTTTGTTATGTACAGAATAATTATTCAAGATTTGTTTTTGTTTTCATGCATTTCAATTCAATAATTTTTTTTATTTATAAATGGATGTTTTTAGTGACTAGATTTAAATAGTTATCATGAATTTAGTTTTACGTTTCACAAAATGTAGTCAATTCCCTCTTTTTTTTTACAGAAAAAAACTTTATTTTGAGTTTTAAAATGCAAATTATTTTTAGCTGCTAAATTTAATTACTGTACTTCCAATTTTTTCATTACTTATTATCTTTTCCATTTTTTAAAGAATTTTTTAACACTTAAATATAAGGGATAACTCAAAGTTCATTATATGCAAAAACATCCTGTAGATTTTCGTTTTGTGTATAAAGATTTAAAATTCAGTTGTACTAACTAACCTGTTCACTGTTTGAGTTTTTAAATTCATTTCTTTGTCCTTATTGCTTTCATATTACAAAACTTGAAATGTTGAAAATGCCAGCCTTAATTGCGTTATTACTATTAATAAAAGACTGGCGAACCAGCTGGTCGCCGTAGGCGGCTAGTGATGATAATAAAATGTAGTTACAGAGTTCGGATCTCGACGAAATTTCATGCACAATTACAATTACTACTGAATAGTCTTTTTAATTAAATTGGCTTTTATCGTTACAATTTCGAACTCAAATTGAAATTTGAAGTCAAAGAGGAAGCAATTTCAGCTCTTATATCCAAGTTTGTTAATTTAATAAATTAAGGAAATAAAGGTTTAAAAGTAATTATAATAATATATTTGAAAGGTTTTAAAATAATTTTGAAATTTATTTATTCCTCTTTCAATGCATTAAGAGACACCACTTATAATTAGAGTATTGATTGAAAATCAAATACAAGATTCACAACAAAAAATCACGTGCATATTTTTAAGATGAGAATAATGATATAATATTCAGCATCTTAAAGAATAATTGTTCCAGTGCTGTTTTTGTAATAAAACCTCCAATCGAGTGATATCCCGAGTTAAAATGAAGGTTTTATAAATTATCATTGTTTTTATATTATTTGTGAAAATTTAGTATCTCGGAAATACCGATACATACAATACAATACTTTATTACGGTATTCATAACATTGTGCAAATATTATATAATATTTCGGTGTTCGACTCCCAATCAAAGCCTGAAGGGCACTCTTGAATGCCCAGCCTCTGTAGAGGCCGAAGTTCACTTTTCTCTTCATAAAGGGAAATGAATGATTAATTTTGATGATTTCTGTGTTTTAGTGGGGTGGGAGGTTGAATATGTGAAATTTTTGCAGGGGTTCACTGGTAAAATATTATAAATCTTTTATATTTTTATTCCCGACATATTATTTAACAATTCATTATTAACCCTTTCTTCCCTAACGCCAGCTATAGCCAACATAGATGATGCGACTCACAGAGACGAGCGCCGGCGGCATTAATTAATGCTTAAATGATATAATATAAATTAATTACAATAATTTTGTTTATGTAGGAGTTATGAATATATTGTTTTAAATAAAATTCCCTTTTCTTCCAAGAGCATGTCAAGGTGGCATTAATCATTCGCAAGACGTAAACCAAATGACCAACCAGACTTCCACACACAATGTGCATACTTTTGATGCAGGATCCAGTTCAGTGACGAAGCTACAGCAGAGCGAACCGCCATAGAGAAAGGGTTAAAACAATTACTAAATATTTCAAAAGATCTCTATCTTGTGAATGAATGCTAACTAACAAACTCTTCAACATCTTTTTTTCAATAGTTCAATGTAGAGGACTTGGTTTTGTGAATTAATTGTTGGTTTTAAAATATTAACGATCTCATTTGAAAACTTCTCAATTGCCGTACGAATTTATAAAAAAGCAAATCAACTGTACTTTTGTTATTCCTTGTGTTGTTCGTGCTACATAAAAAAGTTCAAATTCTTTCAAGAAAAATAGTATTTCAGGCTGTACTAGTGTGTGTGATGTCCAGACGAATCTATCGCACTTACAGCCATGAAATTTGGCACACAGATAGTTGTAATGATGACTCAATGCACCTCGAAGCCGGATTTTAAAAATTTAATCTAGAAATTGTTTATTTAATATTTTGTGTTGTTTTGGGTAATTTTTCGCACCAATAACTCAATAGCATCGCTTTTGATAATCGTACGAAGAAAATAGATACACCATTGGAACAAAAAAAACAATTTTCGTTCTGATGAAGTTTGTTTTGAACTTAAACATAATTTGCTGCATTTTTTAAAAAATAGTCACTTTTACATGAAATGTTTCATTCAGAATTCTTAAAATTCTCACATCAGACGTTCTAATAACGCTATCGTTTTTCATTTCTGAGGTTATAACTGGAACATTTATCTCCAATTTAAAACAAGAACGGTTAAAATATCTTTTTCCGTTTATTTTCGACAATTCCTCAACTCCTTACTGCAGATTAAATAAGGAAAATGCTTGTCTGTGCTTTATTTCTTAAAATAAACAAATTCTTCAAGGGAAGGTCATAAAAAAAGTCCATAGAATAAAACTCTTTGAATAAACTAATAAAAATCAAAATACATTGAGGATAAAGTAGATTGTAAAGTACTCCAAAACATGAGCACAAATCATGAAGCGCTTTTAAGAATGAACAATTTATTTTTTGTTTGTTATAACCTACAACAGCAAAAAATGATTTCATTTCTGAGCAAAAAATGATTTTCTTCTGTTCAAAATATGTTTAATCAATGTTGAGCTGTTTAATGCAATTTAATCATTTAACATGAATGATTTTTTTAAATAAAAAAAAAACTGAATGAATTTTAAACAATCAATAATAATTGCATAGATAATTAAATTATTTCTGCAACTTGCAAACAATTTGGCAATTAAAATAAAAAGAACACAAAGTTTAATCACCACAAGATGTTCCTTAACATGGAATAAAGAGGGAAAATGAAGCCGATGAAATTGATGAATTATAAAAAGAAAATGAATAAATAATTTTCATTAGTTTATAAAAAGATATCAGGCATAAAATGCCAGAATGCAATGTGTTTTGCAAATTTAGATATTCACGTAATATTAACATATGCGAAAACGAAATTATACATAAACAGAAAACACTTTATAGGAGAATCATGCAAATTTGGAAAATCAAGACTAGATTTTATTTTTAAATGATCATAATAAATAGAAATCTCTGGCATAAAAATAATGGTTAACATGCAATTGGCAACATATACCACAATCAATATTTTGATAGTAATTGTGTCATTTAATTTTTAAAAAAGTATAATTAGGATATAAACAATTTCAAGTTTGTATATACTGAAAATCTGTACATTCACTTAGCATAAAATGTAAAAAAAAAATTTAAAAAATATGAAATCTATGAAAACTATCTAACCAGTACAAATAATATCAATAAGTAAATACTACAGCAGACAGTTAATGAACAATAATTTTACACTTCCCTTTAGATTAGTGTAAATTTCATTGTATTCTACTTTAACCAAGAGTGATTTTATATATATATTTTGAATTCACATGATATGAATGGATAAACCAATAAAATAAATTATAAACTATATATATATATACTGTCATAAAAAGAATATTCAATTCAATTTCAATACCTATGACACAATAGACATTGGAATGTCATTTGGAATTTATAAACCTTGAGCTGTATCCAAGTTTCATGCAGATACCCATACTCCTAACTCAAACACTCACAAAGAACTCCAGGTACCACGATTGCATACTACAACACATGTATTTTACAAATGTTAAAAGCTATCTTGTATTCAAAATTTCATAAAAAAAAAATCAAATGAAATTCTTATATAAGCAAGTTCCAATGCCTACTCATAGTCAGAGACAAAGATTATAAAAACCTTTTTAAAAAGTTTTTATTTAAATTTTTAAAAAGTGTATCATACCATTTTGAACTTCATACTACTTTTAAAAGTTTATACAAAAGGCTATAGCTTTAATTTCTACTTGCATATAACTTACTTCCAGTTAATTTTTTTTTTCAAAGTAACAGTTGCTTTAAAGATATATGAAATGATAGCTTGGAAAAATATTTCAGTGGAACAATACTAAGAACTAGCAAGAATACTAATCTATATATTAAAATATGTACAATTTATCAATCTAAATTATAGAGAAAAAATTTATTTATCAATAATTTAGCATTATTTACAAGTTTTCACTCATTACCTACAATGATTAAATTGATTTAACAAGCTGTTCAAAGTTATCTAAAACACTTTAAGTAACTTTGATAGTCTAGACACTGCCAATATCGAAACATTTTTGCATTTAGAAGGGGGGGGGGGGGAAGAGAGATGGAAAAAAAAAAAAACTTTTAGCTTAATTGTATTTCAAAGTTATAATAGTCAAGATTCTGAAGTCAGAAATTTTGCAAGAACTAAAACCAATTTTTTTAAAGGAAATTTCTCACAAAGAAAACTTTTCTGCTTCACTTATAGGTATACGTACAATCAGTACACCTGTACGCACCAGTATACCGGAATATGCACATACCTTCAAGAAGTACAAATAGAAAATATTCTAAACTGGCCAAAATTTTAAAAAAAATTACAGAGTATAATTCTACTCCAAAATAAATTCACTGGCAAAGACAGACTAGATATGGAAATTAAATATTGCAAAAGCAACACAACCTTAATCACCCTTGAATCTGATCACCAATAAGTATTTAACACTTTTAAAGGAAAAATTTTAAGCTCATAAATACAGTGATAAAATTAAATTTCACAGTGAATAGAAATCTATAACTATATACATTGTGCATACTAAGTTCTTTGAGTTGAAGATCCACTCTTAAACAATCTCTGAATGCGGCATAATTTGGATACAACTCAGGTTTATATAATTCAACATTTTCCAGCAAGAAAATATTTGCAAAAGAAAGAAAAGTGGGACAGAAGAAAAAAACACAGGATAAAATTTCAAACTCAATCTAAGATCATGGTTCCCATTGTTTTCAGTTTAAATAAACTTCATAGAAACTCATACAGGGTTAACTTACACAACATTTGCCTTATGAAAGGGATTCTTTCTTCTAGAAACTATAAAAATTTGCCAAAAATCTTGCAGGTTGATTGACACTTAACAAAAGCAAATCGCATTCAGAGCTACTGTATGAAAGCAAAAATTGTTCCCAATAAGGGTAAAACTATTCTTTTTCATAGCCAACAATCTTCATTTAAATATGCAGATATATAGTTATTTTTAATTCTCTCAAGTCCAACAAAATCATTTTAGTTATCTATCAATTTCATATTTTTCTATTTACAATTGATATTTATTAGATAAGTGCAAAATAAAAATAATAACATATCAAATTTTTAAATATATAAAAGATAGAGAAACACTAAACAAAACATAAACAACGCACGAAAATTAATTATCGCAAAGCTTCAGAATATGCTCTCAACTGTCAATAGCATATAATAAAATTCCAAATAGCCTCAGAATTTTTTTAATCTTGCCTTTCCCAAACATATCTCAAAATAATTCTGAAGCATGGGAACCACGTCTGTAGAATCAACAATATCATAACTCAACATGTCCGGGTAAGCATACCAATTTGATTCCATTTCAATAAAATGTTCTTGGACATTTACATGAATTTACCTTGATTATAAAAATTTACAGAGATAATTTTTTTTTCCAAAATAAATTAAAATATTGGAATCAAAGAATATATATATTTGTGCATGAATGACATTTCTATCGTTTTGTTCGTTTATGAACACAGCATTCACTCAATTAGAACATAAGAAAAGAATACATATTGAACACTACTTCTCATATAAGCAAATAAATTAATTTAAGTAACAAACTTCATTCCCCATACTCGGAAAATACTTATATTAACAATCAATATACTGGCACAAAGATACTGGATTAAAAATTCGAACACAGTCATATAAATTGTTTAATCATTTAAAAACTGAGGAGAAAATTACTAAAATCATCCGCCTACAATTTTCAGACAAGCAATAAGTGTTACTCTGCTTCGGGCTTCTTGCACATCACATCCTTAACCCTTTGAGAACGACTGTCACACGGGTGTGCCAGCTCCTCATAGCGTTAAGCGCGCGGCCGTCCTCAAAGAGTTAAAATAATGTGAAAAATCTTCATTAGTTTAACAGAGCTGTACATTACGGAAATATATTTATATATATATTTCAAAAGATGGTTTTGCGAGCAGGGGAACTATATTAAAAGTCTTCAATCTCAAAAAAACCTAAAAACAATTATTTTTATAAAGATGCATTAGATAGTGAAGTGATTTCTTCATGACAATAAGGACAGTTCTTTTGATGTGGAGCACATTGGTTACATAAA
>BGPR01025440.1:0-22329 GCA_013235015.1 Araneus ventricosus
AAATCTGTTATAGATTCATGTTTGGAATTTTTTAAACAAGTAAAGTACATTTTTCTCATTATACTAAAATGATTTTTTTAAATTCAAAAGTTTATTTTTTACTAGTTTTTTCGTGTCAAAACAAAAAATGTTAAGTTGGAAAACTTCGATGTACCTTTTCTCAAAATCTATTATAGATACATGTTTGAAATTTTTTTATAGAAGTAAAGTTCTCCTTTCTCATTATACTGAAATGAATTTTTGGTTAATTTTTAATTTCTTATAAATTTACAAAATATTTAATTAGACACAATGAAATTTTACTCTATTTTGACACACAAAAAATCTTAAAAAATAAATTTTGAGGTTTTTTTTAAAGCTTATTTCAATATAATGAGAAAGGTGTACTTTACTTGTATAAAAAGTTTCAAACATGTATGCATAACAGGTTTTGAGAAAAGATACATCGAAATGGTCAATTTCACATTTTTTGTTTTGATCCAAAAAAATTGGTAAGAGATAATTTTTTTAAAAAAAATCATTTCAGTATAATGAGAAAGATGTACTTTACTTGCATAAAAAATTTCAAACATGAATCTATAACAGTTTTTGAG
Organism: Araneus ventricosus; assembly: GCA_013235015.1. NCBI lineage: Eukaryota > Metazoa > Arthropoda > Arachnida > Araneae > Araneidae > Araneus > Araneus ventricosus. The sequence goes on from BGPR01025440.1 coordinate 594, forward strand.
AAAAGGTACATCGAAGTAATAGGGTTAGGGTTAACGGACTTAGGGTTCCAACTCCCCTTTAGTATTTCCCTTATTGCGCCAGAAGATGGTTACTGATCAGCAACGGATTCCGAGACTACCACTTTTGGACGATTTTACACCGGAAAGAAGTGTCAGGCAATGAGTCAAATGAGCGCGTTTCCAGAGTTTTTTGTTAGACCACGCTCACACAGTAAAATGTAAACATCACCCTTTCATTCTTCACTTTCCCCCCATTTTGATTAAAATAACCCCGCCCGGCGCATGCTCAAAGGGTTTCCGAATCCGTTGCTAAACAATACTTTGCTTGGCTATTATCTCCTTCTCCTCCGCAACTTCTTGCTGTGAAACACAATGCAATTCCGTAAGCTCTTCGGTGGTCAGCTATTGGCTGTTGTCTTCCCTAAGATCATCGATATAATTTCCCACTTCCAATCAATCCCATGATTTTGGTCCAAGACACAATCTTGTTGTCTTCAGGCTCCACAGGAACTGTCTTAATAGTCCAGTCAACGAAGGTCCAAAATGAACGTGAAAAAAACATTAAATCACACAGTTTTCAAAATTGGTACACGTGTTAGTGAGGGGCTTCTGATGAACATACTGAAAGTCCCCGGTCCTAGGGGGTGAGCTCTCAGCGCCATCTTGGATTTCATTCCCCCTTTTTAGTTTTTCCTGAAAATCTCGAAAACTATTCAGTTTTCAAATTACAATTGATTTAACAAATTAAAAAGCATAAAATTCCCTACAAATACATCCTTTTATTCTTCTTCCAACTTTAATAGTTTCCCAGATAATGGGTCTCAAAGGTTGTCGCCATCTTGGATTTCATCCCCCCCCTTTTTTAGTTTTTCTAAAATATCTCGAAAACTATTCAAATTACATGTGAGTTAACAAATTAAAGAGCGTACTATTCCCTGCAAATTGATGCTTTGATTTAACTTCAAGCTTTAATAGTTTTTGAGATAATTGTTCTCAAAGTGGGTGAATTTGTAAAAATCCTTAGTTGATAGCCCAGTCAACGAAGGGTTTGGAAAAAAACATTAAATAGTATAGTTTTGAAAACTGGTACATATGTTCGTGAGGGCCTTCTGATGAATATACTAAAAGTCCCCGGTCCTAGGGGGTGAGCTCGCAGCGCCATCTTGGATTTCATCCCCTTTTTTAGTTTTCCCTGGAAATCTCGAAAACTATTCAGTTTTCAAACTACATTTGATTTAACAAATTAAAGAGCGTAAAATTCCCTACAAAGACATGCTTTTGGTTTCTTTCTAGCTTTAATAGTTTCCATTGAAAGCCAAATATTATGAGGGGGCAAAAAAATATTTCCATAGCCCGGGTGCCATTTATACTGATGATAACGGGAACGCATATTTACGGATCCTGCTATGGTTTGGATTGAGGTCGCTTTTCATTGGCTCTCAGCGTCACGTGACTCCGCTTGCTTCTGAATAATGTCATAGGAGCGCGCTTAGTTTGGATTTCGATTTTTGTCTTAGCTATTGTATCATGGAAAAATCAAAATTATCTTTTAATTACGATTATTTGGATATTTCTAAAGGGAATGATGAATTCAAGATAAAGATAATTTTGGTTTCTCCATGATACAATAGCTAAGACAAAAATCGAACTATGACATCATTCAGAAGCAAGCGAAGTCACGTGACGCTGAGAGCCAACGAAAAGCGACCTCAATCCAAACCATAGTAGGATCCGTAAATTTGCAACGGGGACGAAAAAATAAATCATATTATGCCCCAAGCAACACTTAACCTCGTTACACCACCTGTAAAAAAAAGGGGGGAGGTTTAAACTATTTAAATATTTTATTAAATTTATTTTTTATTGTATTTTATTATTGGAGAAGATTTTACCAAAGCATGCTGTAAAAGTTTTACGAAAATTTTGTTACATTAAATAAATATTACATTTTTCAATCACTGGGATATAAAACTTACATCTCATTTGAAAGTCGATATCTAATTTGTCGATTTTTTTTTTCAACTCACGAACTAAGCTTTGGGAAACAAAATGATTATGTATTTTGACTGGAACATAAGTTCATTGTACGTGGAAGCATCCGATTAATCATTTCAGATTTGACATTTTTGGAAAAATATATATATTTGCTTTGTGTTGTTTTAGAAACCCAAAGTGGAAAAAAAAACAAAAAAAACATAACCCTCCCCCCTCGCCAGTTTCAAAATAGTTAAAAACTCAAAGACTGTTCTCATATTTTGATCAATTTTGAAAAAATTACTTCCCGAACGAAAACATATCCATCTTTATTTGCACAAACAATACAAAACATGTTTTAACAAGACCAAGTTTCTGCATTGCTAAAAGCCTTTTGAGGTATTTGGCAGCATAAATAAATTTAAAAAATATGTGTAGGTTTTTTAATCAAAAAACATTCAGAAATGAAAATGAATGCTTTTGTAATATGCACATGCTATAAAAATAGTAAATATGACCTGGAGCAGTTCGGTTTTGATCTAATTTATCGGCTTGAATTATTTTTTAGCACTTTCAGATGGAAATAATTCAATTAGTAAAGCTTTCTTCTATACTTATAAAAGGCAATGTTTGTGTGTCTGCGTGTGTGAGATGTCCAGACGAATCTATCGCACTTACAGCTACGAAATTTTGCGCACAGGTAGTCTTAACGGTGACTCAATGCACCTCAAAGCCCAAATTTTAAAGTTTTATCTAGAAAATTTTTTATTTAATATTTTGTGTTGTTTTGGATGATTTTTCGCACTCATTTCTTAATAGCATGATTTTGGATAATTGTACGACAAAAATAGATACACCATCGGAAAGCGCAAACAATTTCCGTTTTAATGAAGTTTGTTTCATACGTCTAACGTAATTTACTAAATTTTGAGAAATTTTTGAAAAATAGTCACATTTATGGTAATTTTCCATTCGGATTTCTAAAAATTCTCGCATCTGACGTTCTAATAACACTATAATTTTCAATTTTTTTCAGCTTATGACTGGAACGTTTCTGTCGTATTTAAAACAAGAACGGATAAAATCTCTTTTTCCTTTTTTTTTTCAATCAATTTTTTCCTGGTAAGTTCAAAGAGATTTTTCTCTAGCGAGCATTCTCCCGCGGAAGTTTCTCTGGAGCCTTTCCAACATACATTGTTGCAATTTCATTGGCTGGCGGTGCAGAGAGCAGGATACGTCATAACCTTCAACTGAATGACTCCGATTATTATTTTCGGCAGTGTCTTAACGTGTTTATTTGTCTCGCATATTTTGCTTGCTGTATAATAATAATTTTCACGTTGCAATTTTTTAATATTGTTTCGGATTAACGTACTCTGTAGTGTTTTTCTACAGTTGAAATGACATTATCGCGAAAAAAAGAAGCGGGAAAATCAATAATGTGCTTCTTTTGTTTTGAATTTGTTTTCAAAACTTTTTCGCGCCATTGTGGGCGGTTTTTTTTTTTTCTCATTTTGTTGAAGTCCTGATTCCACGGGCAACGCCGTGCGCGTACTGCTAGTAACTGATATTCAGTGACAGTGAGACAATAAACATTTAACTCAACACTTTTTACTGTTCATTCTCAGATACTGAAATCCTCCGCGCTTTTGCGTATGCGCCAAGGGGAGTTGATTTCATGAAAATAGGAGTGAAATGGAAAACGGAGGAGATGTTTATATTTTACTTAGCAGTACATAGAAAAATTTTATTTTCATTTATTGACTTGCTGTAAACACTAGCAAAGAATTCCGGAAATACGCTCAGCATACTCATTGCCTGTCACCCCTTTCCGTATTAAAATCGTCCAAAAGTGCTAGTCTCAGATCTCGAAATGAACAGCAACTGATTCTCTTTTACAGAAGAAAAAGAACGAAAAATTCGGAGTAAATTTTAGTTTATAGAAAAAAAAACAATTTCTTTTTCTTGTTATACTGATAAATTCGGTATCGTTTCGATGCAGAAAAGGACATAAAAAGTTCTCCTCTGTACTTTCCCACATACTGCGTAGGTGGTTCAAAAAGTAAGGTAACAAGTCCTCTGAGAGAAAAGGTTTATTCACGAAATCAAAGAGACATGACATGACGCCACCCCACACCCCTGGTGTCTATAACCTAAAGGGTTATCTAACCAGTTGGGTGGGTGCAGGATGGATGAGTACAACAATTTCCACCACAGGGCCCTGGGAACCTATGCGAACGCCATAACCCAGGTAGAAAGGCACTGGTACATATTACTTTTCCACATAGTCACGATGGTTGTTGAAGCATTCGTGCCATCGGTAAACCAATCTATGGAAACCGGCATAGAAGAAATCAGGGTCCAGGTCGCGGAGCCACTTAATGAAGGCGTCCTGCACTTCCACATCGATTCTAAAATGGCGACCTGCCAGGTGCTTCTTCAACGTTCCGAAGAGATGAAAATCACTGGGTGCGAGATCCGGACTGTAGCGAGGGTGTTCCAATGTCTCTGTGGCGGACGTGCTCGACAGTGTCGTGTTTCCAGACCTATTTTCGTGACATTACACTCGCTTCGTAAACTTCCACTAGTTGACGATGAATTTAAGCTGGGGATGTTTTCGTTAAACGCAAATACCTTATTACACTTCTCACTCCAATCGCCGACCATGTATCCGTCAACGGCGGCATCTTCTAACAGAGATTTCAGAGCGTCACGGCACAACTAGATCAATCTACCAGTGGCGTTTGAATCCTGTGATCTATATTATTTAGACATGGAATTTAATTCGCACGACGAATCTGTGCACCCGTGAGAGCTCTTGTAACCTTATTTTTTGAACCACCTACGTACAACTAAAGCTGTCGGATGGTGAGGATAACATGTGAGCCGACAGATATCCAACTCGACTGAATTTCCGTCATCATATGCCATTTGGATTGACGGGTCAAAATGCAGTGGAAATAGGCACGTGTGTGTGTGGGGCTTGGGGTGCGTTGGCAGGGTAGGGGTTCGGAAGGACAGGCGGTGGATGGATTTGCGTGGCGTGGAGTGATCGTGTTCAAATGCTCTCAAAACGAAGAGATTGCTGTTTTCATCTTATCCAAGGAACAAGAGTTAAAGATCAATTGAATAATTATTAGCCATTTGATTCTTTCGGCAAAATTAGGCAGCGGTGGCCTTGTGGTAGGATCGTGTTCAAATGCTCTGAAAACGAAGTGATTTCTGTTTTCATCTTATCCAAGGAACAAGAGTTAAAGATCAATTGAATAATTATTAGCTATTTGATTCTTTCGGTAAAATTAGGCAGCGGTGGCCTTGTGGTAGGATCGTGTTCAAATGCTCTGAAAACGAAGTGATTTCTGTTTTCATCTTATCCAAGGAACAAGAGTTAAAGATCAATTGAATAATTATTAGCTATTTGATTCTTTCGGTAAAATTAGGCCGCGGTGGCGTTGTGGCAGGGTCTGGGTTTCGGAGACTGAGGATTCGAAACCCTATTCCACCAAAGATCTATTGTGTATGTGGGCCTAGTGCACGTTAAATCTGACATCGAGAGTCAAACATCCTTTCAATGGTGTGATGTGGAAGTTTGAAGACGGGAGTGCCGGATCAGGTGTGGTCCTCGTCATCTGACAGGGGCTGAAATTTGCGAAGTCTGTCCCAAAATAACCCTCGTATTCCTTTAAAACTGGGTATTACAATAGCTAACCTGTTGGCAAAAAATTAAATTTGGTGCGCATATCTCATGATGTAATTTTTTTTCTTTTCAATAAAGTTTTTCACATACTCATACAACCGACAGGGAGCCGTGGTGTTATGTATCGTGGACTCGCCTCCCGTAACCAGAAATTCGATGAATACCCAGCTGAGCAGCAGAGCACACTAGCTTAAGAACAGCAACCAGCCACCGCCCTTTCTTCCGTCATTCATTCGAAAAATTCACCCTTCACATCACTGCCAACCCTGGAGTTGCAATTCCAGCGATCCCTAAGTGTAAGTAACAAGACAGCACAAAAAACTAATCCCACGATTTTTAGGATGGTTGCGACAATAATCATCAACATAACGGGTTTTAATACATCATCAATTTTTCTTCATCGTCGCATCAAACAACACTAGCAGTCCCGAATCATGGAGCTCTAACTATATGAAACAATGTAACTAAAGGAAACATTCTACCCTCTCACAGCACTCATATGATAACTCCTCTTGGATATATTTTATATTATACTCAGATTGTAACCCTTTATGTACTTTTCATTATATTCTTCTTAGTTCGTGTATAATTATGTCACCTTTTATGTGTTTTTTTACTTTCTCGTATACGAAGTATACAAAGCGAAAGTATTGTAATCGTCAAAAAATTCGAACTCGAGATTTTGACGAATCCCCACGTTTTAGACCTCCCCGAGTCCGAAAAACACAATTTTAAAATAATGTCTGTCTGTCTGTGAACACGAAAACTCGAAAACTATTAAAGCTACAGGAATGAAATTTGGTATGTGACCTTTACACATAATTTGTAGGTATCTATCAAGTTTTGGACAAAATCCGTCAACGGGAAGTCCGTCCGTCTGTCTGTCCACGTTCATGTGAACACTATAAGTCAAAAACTTGAATAGCTAGATGGATAAAATTTGGTACACAGTTTTATCATCATGAATGTAGGTCCGTATAAAATTTTGGCCAAATCCGTCAAAGAGTTGATTGTCTGTCGGTCTGTATAATCGCGTACTTGTGAAAATTATATCTCCTAAACCCTTTGGCTTAAATAAATAAAAATTGGCATGACGGTTGCTAACATTAATTGCCAAATTTCGCTCCAATCAGTTAAAAAAAGGCGTTCAAATTGCATATTCAATTTTTCTAATCCGGTTCTCCATGCGCATACGTACTGGTAGCAATCTCTGTGCACGCGGAAGGATTACGTCACTTTGTCCTTGAGCCGGCGAGAGTGGAAGCAGTGTGTGTTTTCTTCGGCATGCATCTGTTTGAATATGATTCTTCACATAAATATTGTACAATCACTGTAATCTACATTGAAAAACCTTCTGATAGTCATTGGATTCTGAGTTACAGTAGGTTCGAATTTTTTTATACCCGCGGGCGGAGGGGAAACAGCAACTTATTTTGGTGAAGTATACGAGAAGGTTTAGGTGAGACCACTCCCGATGATTATTTCTCATGATGTGTATATATATATATATATTGATATATTGCTTTTCAATAAATTTGACACATACTCCTCCAACCGACAGGGAGCCGTTGAGGCTCCGAGTTTGGGGTATGCTGTGGTGTTATGTATCGTGAGAGTGTGTGGCTTGCTTGCATTCGGTGGAAATCTGTGCATCATGATAGCAGCCACTGTCAGCTTACTAATGAATAATTTCCATGACCAGAAAAAAAGCGTCATGTTTTGCGAATAATTTAAATACAAAGAAGCGAACTCTGGAGAGGTTAGGTTAGGTTATATTAACGTCCCGTTTTGAAGCAACACGAGGGCTATTTAGGGACTCTTACTTTTGAACCGCGGTCAGATGACGAGGACGACATCTGAGCTGGCACCCCCTCTCCAAACTTCCACATTCGGGAATTGGAACAGTCATCTATTGGTCCATGAGCCCCAACAATAAATGACTGTTCCAATTCCCGAGTCTCTCCGCAGTTCTGTAAACCTGTTGCCACGTTGTCAATGCCCTAACGGTTGTTTAGATTTTTTTGGGGGGGATGGGGCTATGCATTCTACTTTTTGACCTTGTTTTTATTTTTAGACTACAAAATTTCATTTCTTTTTCTCTCCCATTTTCGTTTTCATCCTGTATAGGGCATAAAGTAATTTCTAACTTGCGCAGTTTTACTAAAAAAAAACATTCTGTAATTGATAATTTGATATTCCCTTATACGCGGGACGTGGATTACCGTTGACTAAGGGAATATCTTCCCTTCTATCTCAGAAGTAATTATTATTATTATTATTAATTTATGTATTTTTAATTCTATGTTCGGTACAGTTTTGTATTTGTGTTTTGTGTGTCGTTTGATGTGTAGTGTGTGTTTTGTTTTCACACTATGGGGTTTCAATCTTTGACTTATTTATATATCTGATTTTTACTGCTTTTTCTGTGTTTATTTGTTTGTTTCTTTTTCAATACTTGTCAATTTTTTACATATTTTTACTGTTCCTTGCTTGCCCGAGCAGTAAATCAAGCTATTCTCTTCCCACCGAGGTGGGTCGAACCATGTTTACACTCCCAGCTCTCTTGTATTTAAAATTACTGCCCCTGTTCGGACAATGCCTGTATCATCTTATTGTACACAATAAATCCCGTCCTCCACATGCTGGTGGAGCGGCTCTCTCTCCGCTGGTCCTCTCCCGGCCGGCCGCATATAAACATTCCCTACTCCAGTTCAGTCCGATAGCAACCTATGACGAATCTGATTGGACGAGCGAATGCGAGTCTTTGAAAACCGAAACTTTATCGTTTTATTGTAAATAAAACCGCTTCTTTCATTTCGTTGTGTGTGTTTTCGACTACTTGTTCTCTGCGTTGACTAATATGGCTCTTCAAAATTCAGAACTTCCTTCTTTTTTCGAAAATGAAGTTATACAAACAGATTCGGAAAATACTATCCTTCGATCTAATTTGAAGAATATATCCGACGTCAATGCTTGGATAGCCGAATATGGTAGAAATACCAACACGAAATGGAATCTTCGACATTCCAATCCATCTGGTGTACGATTCGTGTGCTCGTAAGTAGAAATAATTATTTCAAATCTTTATATTTAATTGATGTATCAGCTGTTATTTATAATATTAAAATCATTATATTCAGTCACAAGTCAGTGAGGAATTTATAAAGATATGTAATAAAGTTTACCTAAGCTGATTTTAGCTGCAGATTTCAGTTTTTAAAAAAAGAAACAGGAATGCAGAAAAATGGAATCATAAAACCTTTATATAGTAAAAAATTAAATGTCATGAAAACAGAATCACAGCATAAATATTCCAATGAGTAGAAACAATAAAGTCATTGGCTATGTCTGCATTGATCAGTATGTAATATTTCAATACTTTTGTAACATTAGCGTAAAGGAATCTGCCTTTGCCTTCAAGCTCGCCGAAAAGGGATTTTTTTTAAAGACGATGCTTATATGGGAATTGCAATATGTCTAAAAGAAAGAATTTAAAACAAATACAAGGTAATTAAATCACGGAAAAGAATTATTCCTTCTCAAAAATTATTCAAGGCAGTATCTTGTAGAAGAACTTACTATTTTAGGAAATAACATTCTGAAATTTGTTCCTGTATCGCATTGCGCGAGTTGCATAAACATCGCCTATTCCGCTAGTGGGAGGGGACCTCGCATTCGCTCGTCCAATCAGATTCGTTGTAGGTTGCTATCGGACTGAACTGGAATAGGGAATGTTTATATGCCTCCCCGGCCTTACACCCTTCTTGGGTAGGCCGGGCCAGTGTGGGTATTTTTGCGCCACACCAACGGGAGGACGCTTGGTCCCGGGGTCGGGACCTTACCACTAGGCCACCGCGGCCTCCGTGAACTCTGGACAGAAACAAATACAGGGTAACAATTATTGAGCTGTAAGGCACATTGCGCCCGATGGAGGTTTAACTTTAATAAGGAGCATAAGTGTCGCCTACAAAAAGAGTTTTGACTTCGTTTGATACTCAAAACATTTCAGAAATGCGTACTGTAATTAGACACAGAACAGTAACAGATGTTCATATCTTAACCTAAAAATTCGTCATCCGCAATGGCTTCCCTCCCTTTAGTTCGGTTAACCAGGGCTGTGCTGTATAAACTAAAGACCAAAAAGTAGCAAATGATTGAAATAAAAAAGAAACTGCATTTTTTAGTGAACTTATAGAATTGTATCCTTAAAAATTGTTCTTAAACTTCTTTTCTTGATTTATTTTAAATTTCTTTCTTAAATTTGTTTTCAACTGGGAAGGAATCACTGAAAGCGGCTCGTCTAGATATTTCAGGGATTTTCTTCGCTTCCGAAGAGTATAATGTTCTGTAAAATCTTCACGTTTGATGATTCCTAGACTAAGAATCTTGATTAAATATTCTTCCGAATAGGAAACACAAAAGATTTTTTTCTTTTTTCACTTACTTTTTCGTTTTTATTATTTTTACAAACAGAAGACTTGCTCACATGTTTGACAACAGCCTACTATGCATAAAGAAACACGATCAGAGCATCCAAAATATTATCGTTGATCATTGGAGAGGTTCATTGCCGCAAATAGAGAACAATTTGCGGCTTCTACCTAACAGTATGCAGATAAACTGAGCCAAGACTTTGCGTCATTTACCTTTTAATCTCAATACCGGGCACACAGAAAATTGTAGCTTACTATGAATTTCATGAAAAATTGAGAGTCTTTGTTTTCGATCGGCAACATCGGGACATTAAAAAACTTCGAGACCTTTCTTACATAACTTTACGAAAATATCTAATCTTCTCAAAATTGGCCATCAAATGTGCTGCAACCATCATTTCGATGTTAATCCATTGGCGGCGAGTCGTGGGAAGCGAGGGGGGGGGGCAGTCTCCCCCTATTTCTTGCTAAAAATAAAATTCTTTTTTCATTTTAGCTGCCTAAAACTAAGAATTATCAAAAAGAAATAGTGTCTATCAGAGTTAGCTAATTTTGTAGCTAAATTTTCAAATTTTGTTGTCTATCCCCTATACTCCGGATACTTTTAGATGTCTATAAATTTCTTGCTCCCCCCCCTCTCTACTTTATCAATCCAATCACGATCACTGTGTTAACCCATGGATCTTAATTCCTCCTAAAAATATCTATAGTTATTAGGGATGGCTGTTATTGCAAAAAAAAAAAAAAACGTTTTTTTTTTTTTTCACCTCCGGTTTCAACTGGCGGTTAAAATCGCTCAAAAGAACCTGTTTTTGAAAAAAAAACCGGCTTTTATTTTTTTTAAAGCAACGTTTGTGGGAAGAATTTTTTATTAATAATAATATGCAATAAGTAAGTATTAATACAATACATAATTAATGCAATAAGTAACGATTAAATAAATAAGTAATTAATACAATACGTAATAATAATAAATGAGTAATTACTGCAATAAGTAAGTATTATAGACAAACATTTTTATTAACATTGTTTTCACGTGAGATTAATTCATTGCCCAATATTTATCATCTAATCTGCTCATAAAGATTCTTTCAGTAATGTGTTGATCTGTGAGTCGGCACCTCTCATCGGAAACAACATCATTCAGCGTAGATACTAATCTTTCGGACGCCACAGAACTTCCGACTAAAGATAAATATTTTTTTGGCTACAATAAACATGCGCCGTTTCCAAACAAATTTTTTTATTAGTATTGTTTTTGTAGGAAATTAATCCATTGGCCAATATTTATCTGTTCATAAAGACTTTCAGTAATCCGCCAACCAATAGACGCCTCGATGAAGCGGTTGTCGGTGGGTGGCCTGAGATGACGAAATTCAAAGCTTTATGCCTTAGTAAATTTTAGTCTTGTCGAACCTAAAATGGAGCCAATCTTCCGACTAGGTTTTTTCCGCTAGGTTTTTGGATTTTAAAAAATAACCGGTTTAAACCGGAGCACAAAAATAACTGAAAAAACCGGTTTTCGGTTTAAACGGTAGGTTTTTCCCATCCCTAATAACTATACAGAGGGAAAGCCGTGTCCACCAAGACGATCACTAGCTTAGCATTGAACTAAAATATTTCATAGTTTAAGATAAAGAAGATTTAAATTGAACTGCGTTTAGAACGAACATAAATATTTGCGACTGCAGTAGAATCTTGTTATCAAACATTAAACCTCCAGCTGCGCATCTCATGATTCACACGAATGGAAGTTAATTCGTTTTCTGCTACGTTCTTAGATTTCCGTAGACTAGTATGTTTAATGCAGTAATGTTATAGCGTTGCATGTAAGTAATACTATAAAATTACTAGAAGATTTGTGCCCGTCTAAGACTGGCTTTTAGCTTGCCAACAGTATCTCATATTTGATTGTCACAGATTTACTAACGAAAGTTGCTGAAGAAAATCTCATGTAGATTGCTAGAGTGCTTAAGAAATTGAAAACTCGTGAGAAACAGAACTGATGAATCACCTGACACTAACTTTCCTCTTAAATATTCAACGCAAAAATTAAGTACGGAAAAGGAAGACAATACCAGAAAGGCCATTGGAATAGAGAGACCTCAAAATACGGGAGCGCCCCAGTTTCTCTTTCAAAGATAAGAGAAATTCATTTCCCCTCTCAAAAACCGCAATGACAGCTGGCATTCTCCGAATTCCAAGAAACCCTTCCCCTGTTCCCCAAACCTTCCTGGACGAGCCACTCTAACGAAGAAAGCTGCGGGTTTGAAATCAATCACACTGAGTCCGGTCTGAATCTTTTTGGCACGGAGCCACGCCCACATTCCTAAGCGTTTGCGACTTCGCATGGCTTTTAAATTATAGATTGGTCCGCTTCGTTTCCAGAGTATTTGGATATATTTGCAAATGTTGAATCTAAATAACCGTTGCGAAAATTTCTGCAGATAAAGCTTTAAAATGCCCTACGCTCTTTTTAACCGATATCGGTTTTGCATAAAGTTAAAAAAATCATCAGCAGAACAATGTACTCAGCTGTTTTCATTATCGTTCTGTAGCTGCTGTTCTATTCTTTACTATTTGCAGGATATTAAGTTAAGACGGCAATATGGCATTGGAAGGTCAAACTCTTAGTGTTCCTGTAGACTCCAAGCCGATTAGACCGCTGTGGAAATGAATGCCCCTGTTCATCTTTCGTTATTTTAGGTAGATTCCTTACAGGAACCCTACCTATTGCAATGGTTCTCATGACACGACTTCCGGAAAATTTCTGTAGATATTCACCGATCATGACCCCTAGAACCCCAAACCACCCTTCGTTCAAAAGTTTATATATATGTATAACGCTTTGTCCATGTTATCTTGTGAACACGATAACTGGAGTAATTTTGATTTGATTTGAACCAGCGAGGGATACGTTGTAAGGATAGTAAAAATCTCGTAAGAGTTCGTAGATGGGCTATCCAGCTCAAAGGGGGTGGAAATGGTGGGGGTTGAAATTTTCATTTCCCAATAATTCATTTAAAATTGAAAAAAAAATCAAATTAGGCGAATTATCGCCTTATCATAACGAACAATTTTTGTATTTAAAGTTTTTTGATAGCTGCAATGGCTTAGAAGTTATGAACTGAAAAGTAATTCGCCCCCCCCCTCCTAACTTATAGTACCTTTCAACCTATGCATGTTACCCCCTATTGGAAAGCTCTCGTCATTCGTAGTCTCTTCCACTCGCTTTCATTCTTGCATCTTTAATCTTTATGGAAAAAGAGGACGAAATGTTCATTTCCTTATATCTCCAGACTAAAGGAATCTATCTTTGCCTTCCGGCTCGCCGACGAATTTTTAGGTAGATTCCTTATAGGAACTCCACCTATTGCAATGGTTCTCTTAACACGACTTCCAGAAAATTTCTACAGATCTTCATCGATCATGACCCCTAGAACCCAAAACCACCCTTCGTTAAAAAATTTATATATATATATATATATATATATATATATATTCTATTTAATTTCAACATTGATTGATTTTCATGACATTCATATATTACACCCCCTTAACTTCTAAACGGTGACAGCTTAGGCCATAAAGTTGGTGTCTAGGTATAGTGAAAAGGCTATGCGCTACTCGATGAGACAACATACAACGCCATCTATCGGCAAATTTTGGAATTAGCGGACGTATCTCGTAAACGGTGAAAAATACGAGAAACCAGCGGGAGTGTTCTCCCCTAAATTTTCTCGTACATTTCCCCAAAAAGGTGCCGTTTCCACTTCCCCGCGTGGCTAAAAAAATTCGAACCTACTGTTATCCAGGATCCAATGACTATCAGAAGGTTTTTCATTATAGTGATTGAAAAATATCTAGGTAAAGAATCCAATTCAAAGAGATGCGTACCGATTAAAACGCATCAAGGACAAACTGATGTAATTTGCTCCTTTCGCTTGCACAGAAGATTGCTTCCACTACGCATGCGCGTGGAGATACTTTTGAAAAGAATCCGTTAATTATACAGACCGACAGACAGTCAACCCTTTGACGGATTTCTCCCAAAATTTTATACGGACCTACATTCATGACGATAAAACTGTGTACCAAATTTTATCCATCTATCTATTCAAGTTTTTGAGTTATAGTGTTCACATGACCGCGGACATACAGATAGACAGACTTCCCGTTGACTGATTTTGTCCAAAATTTGATAGAAATCTACAAATTATGTTTAAAGACCACATACCAAATTTCATCCCCGTAGCTGTAATAGTTTTCGAGTAATCGTGTTCACAGACAGACATGATTCCAAAATTGTGTTTTTCGGACTCAGGGAGGTCTAAAACGTGGAGATTCGTCAAAATCTCGAGTTCGAATTCTTTGACGATTACAATACTTTCTCTTTGTATACTTCGCAGACGAGAAAGTAAAAAGTCAATTAGAAAGTTGCAGAGCACTCTCGACTTAGTACTAAAAGATACCTTGCGCACATTAATACTCAAAACAAAATGTAAAAAATGAACATTTGTTTGATTGTGATTTTCATAACTATGGCGTCGTGAAACGCGAGCGAAGCGAGAAACGACCACCCTACGGACTAAATACCAGTCTGTGTTGTGGCGCAGGGGAAACGCACGTGATTTGCATTCATGAGAACTGTGGCGGCCTCTCGAACCTTTACATTTTTCACCTCTCAATTTGCCATGAGGCGGCAGGTGGAATTTTATTCTTACATGAAAAGGTGCAGCTCTGCGCGCGCACTATTCATCCAAATATATATAGGAGTTCCTTCTTCATTTCCGCCAGACCAGATCAAGACCCAAACCGAGAGAGAGAATGCCAGCAGAGTAAAGCCACCCCGCATCGGTGATGTACAAGCTTCTGTAGTAGTACTGATGACAGCCATTTTGCCTGAACGGAGTTGGAGCCTTTTCAACTGATTTCCTTCATCTGAAGTTGCACGCGGCTTGTTAATCATCAGCTACTCCAATCTAAATGTACCGATGGTCCTTTTGGCTTCTCACTGAATGAGTTCCTCTTCTCGCTCAAGTATATTTGTGTACGGTAACTTTCTTCATACGAGATGTGTCTATCTGCAGATCCATTTTGATTTAAATATTTTTTTTTAATATTCTAAACGACAATTTCATGTTTGCACTGTGAAATAAATCCTTGTTCATAAATCTCTTGCCTGGAATATCACTTAGCAACTTTACTGATCTGAGTCATTAATGAAGTGGGGTATTTTTTTGAGGCATCCTCTATCCCCTTCAGGACTATGGTTCTGTCCCCACCGGTTGTGTGTTTCACTGGATGTCTCTAATGTAGGATGCAAAGTGCAGCCTGAAGATGTGCTAGCATACGCTCTCGCCCATCCTCAGAGCAGCACAAAGATGATCAGTGCGAATTGTGGCCTCTCAAAAAGCCGCGTTTGGACAATCCTGAATCAAGCAGGTGCTCATCCACCGATCGACACTTGTGC
Source organism: Araneus ventricosus (assembly GCA_013235015.1). NCBI lineage: Eukaryota > Metazoa > Arthropoda > Arachnida > Araneae > Araneidae > Araneus > Araneus ventricosus. The sequence continues at coordinate 16,171 of BGPR01025440.1, forward strand.
AGGAGTTGCTGCCAAGAGATGCCGAGAGACGTTACACGTGGTGCAACTTTGTGATGAATAACTTAGAGGACCGCCCAACATTCCTGGCAGACATAATATGGACGGATGAGGCATGTTCTTCGCTTAACGGAATGTTTAATAGACAGAACATTCATACCTGGTCGCTGGATAATCCGAGATATGCTGTCGAAGTTCGACATCAACTATACTGGTCGATTAATGTTTGGTGTAGAATTTTTAATGACAGGCTCATTGAACCAGGATTTTACGAGGGAACGTTAACGGGACAACGGTACTTGGAGCTTATGCAGGATGTAATAACCAACTTTGTTGAGAATCTACCGTTGCACCAACTCTCAAATGCAGGGTTCCAACTTGGCGGCTTCCCTCCGCATAAGATTTCAAGCGTTAAGCAGTACCTAATGGAGACATCCCAGAATCAAGACATCGGGTATGATGGTTTCGTAGAGTGGCCCCCGCGCTCACCTGACTTGACGCCCTTGGACTTCTTCTCATGGGGACACATAAAAAGGCAGGTATATGCGACCCCTCCACAGACATTGCAGGATCTTCGACGACGCATTACTGATGCTTGTACCTCCGTAACACCTGCCATGTTGCACAATGTGCAGCGAGAAATCCAGTCCAGAGTGCAAATGTGTATAGTGGCTAACGGAGAGCATTTTGAGCAATATAAATAAATGATCAAGAAGACAGGGTCGTGTCTCGGTTCCTTTCTTCCACTCTTTATGACATGACAATTTTCCAAATCGTGACCAAACAAATATTCATATTTTGCATTCTGTTTTGAGTACTAATGTGCTCAAGATATCTTTTCGTACTAAATCGAGATGCTGTACAACTTTCTAATTGACTTTTTCCTCGTATCTTTCACCGTTTACGAGATAAGACCGCTAATTCCAAAATTTGCTGATAGATGTCGTTGTAAGTTGTCTCATCGAGTAGCGCATAGCCATTTCACTATACCTAGACACCAAGTTTATGGTTGAAGCTGTCACCGTTTAGAAGTTAAGGGCGGTCTAACGGATATAAGTTTAAACCCTGTATATATATGTATAACGCTTTTTCCCATGTTATCTTGTGAACACCATAAAAAAGCTCCATATCTAGTTCAAAGTGGGGTGGAAAAGGTGGGGAGTTGAAATTTTCATTCCCTCTAAATTCTTAGAAAGAAAATTCAAATTAGGCGAATCATCGCCTTATCATAACGAACAATTTTTGCGTTTAAACTTTTTCGATAGCTGCAACTACTTAGAAGTGATGAGCTGAAAAGGGATTTTCCCTCCCTTCCCCAACTTAAAGTGCATTTCAACCTATTCATGTTACCCCTTGTTGGAAAGCTCTCGTCATTTTCAGTCTCTTCAACCCTCTTTCATTCTTGCAGCTCTAATCCTTATGAAAACAGAGGGCGAAATGTTCTTTTCCTTATATCTCCGGACTAAAGGAATCTACTTTTACCTTCCGGCTTGCCGATGGGGATATTTTCCCCCTTGTAACATGTATAATGGGCCATCTAGCGGTGAATAGCAAAATTGATGCTAAAAGGGATATTTTGCGAAGAAGTCCGCTTCTAACATCAAACGGAAAAAAAATCCCTTTCGGCTAGCTGGAAGGCAAAGGTAAATTCCTTTACGTTAATGCTATTTATTGATCAGTATAGACATTGACAATGACTTTATAGTTTCCACACTTTGCAATATTTACGTCGTGATTCTGTTTTCATGAGATTCAATTTTTTACTATATCAAAGTTTTATCATTCTACTCAAAAGGTTATGCTAGATTTATTAGTCAATAAATTTCTAAATTTCTTTATATCCCAACGCATAATCATTCAACACATAGGAGTCATAAAGAAATAAACATCCCAGCAGTGTAAATATCCCCTAGATAACATTAAGACAACCTATCTAAAACAGTAGCAAGAAATTGACAAAAAACTATAATTTGACTATCTAAATATGGTTTCCAAAATTTAACTCCATTAACTCCTTGAAATTTACATTAACACAATACAAGAAACAATTTCCAAACAATTAAAAGACAACATAGCACATAATATGTTGAACGTTACATACTTGTTGTTAAAAACAATTAATCCAATTGTGAAGTTCCAGAAATAGAATTCTCTGAATTCCAAATCTTCACATTTAGAAAATTTGCCCATATTGACAGTGCATATTTTGAGAAATATCTTCTTACAGAATGAGCATCTAGAATTACCATATTTCCTAAACATTTGGCTATTAAGGCTTAAAATTTGGAGCTCTTTGTTAGATAACGCTCAGTAAAATGTGAACATCGCCCTTCCATTCTTCACTTTCCCCCTATTTTGATGAAAATAACCCCGCCCGGCGCATGCGCAAAAGCGCGGACGGTTTCCGAATCCGTTGCTATACAATACAAAGCGAATTAATGAGATTTCAACCTATTCTATTTGCGCCAAATGAAATAAAGCTCCTTTCTTCACCCCCGAAATGCAATGGAATAACCCGTTTCCGTAACGAAACGCCACCGGCATGTCTGGTGCCTGGGTTTTTTCTCGTGGCGGTAGGACAGTATGTGGTTTTGAGTGAAAAATTGTAGATCGATATTGAATTTTGCATTCAATTGGTCAAAGAGAAGAGATTCAAAATGCAGTCTTAATTCTATTCACAATACTACGAAGCTTAACGCAACCAGCAGGAGTGGTCTCCCCTATAATTTTTAGTATACTCCTAACACATGTAGAGAAAAAAATAAGCTAAAGGCAGTTAAACGAACAAGAATCCCTAACTCAGTGGAGGAAAAAAATAAGCAAAACGTCATACCAGGATTTCCGGCGGTCGTCCAAAGCGGAAGTGGAATTAGAAGCCGGCGTGATTACCAATAGGGCTGGGTGTAAGATAAAGAAAACGGAATTTGCAATTTGCACGCCTTTTTTTTAACCGATTGACACAAAAATTGGACACAAATCTACCATTAAGGTAAGAACGGCACATACCAAATTTCATTTATCAAAGCAATTTTTAAAGAAGTTATTGCGTTCAAAATTATGCGATTATACAGGCAGACAGACGGTCAACCCTTAGACGGATTTGGTCCAAAATTTGATACAAACATACATACCTGATGATAAAAACGTGTACCAAATTTTATCCATCAAGCTATTTAAGTTTGTGAGTTATCGCGTTCACATTAACACGGACATACAGACTTCCTGTGGACGGATTTTGTCCAGAATTTGAAACAAGCCACAAACACATTTCACTCCTCGCCCACTTCACTCGACACTCTTCCAACAAGCGGGAGTGGTCTGCCCTAAACTTTCTCGTATACTTCCTCAAAAAGGTGCTGTTTCCCCTCCCCCCGCGTAGATAAAAAAATTCGAACCTACTCTAACCCAGAATCCAATGACTATCAGAAAATTTTTCATTGTAGATTATAGTGATTGTAAAATATCTAAGTGAAGAATCAAATTAAAAGAGATGCGTGCCGATAAAAGCACAGACTGCTACCACTCTTGCAGGCTCAAGGCCAAAGTGACGTAATCCTTCCGCGTGCACAGAGATAGCTACCAGTACGCATGCGCATGGAGAATCGGATTTAAAAAATTGAATATGCAATTTGAACGCGCTTTTTTTAACCGATTGGAACGAAATTTGGGCACAGATCTATAATTAATGTTAGCAACAGTCATACCAATTTTTATTTATCTAAGCCAAAGGGTTTAGGAGATATAATTTTTACAAGTATGCGATTATACAGACCGACAGACAGTCAACTCTTCGACGGATTTGGCCCAAAATTTTATACGGACCTATATTCATGATGATAAAACTGTGCACCAAATTTTATCCATCTATCTATTCCAGTTTTTGAGTTATAGTGTTCATATGAGCGCGGACAGACAGACAGACTTCCCGGAGACGGATTTTGTCCAAACTTGACAGAAACCCACAAATGAGGTGTAAAGACCACATACCAAATTTCATCCTTGTAGCTTTAATAGTTTTGAGTTATCGTTTTCACAGACACACGAGAGACATAATTCCAAAATTGTGTTTTTCGGACTCGGGGAGGTCTAAAACGTGGAGATGCGTCAAAATCTCGAGTTCGAATTTTTTGACGATTACAATACTTTCTATTTGCATACTTCGTATACGAGAAAGGAAAAGGGCGCTGTATCATGCAAGTAACGTGAAGTTTTGGGGAAAAACACTCCCGCTGCTTTGTATATGTTTATATGTTTTCATCAGTGAGAGTTTGAACTATGCTCTTGTGTAAGACTTTTTACTTTCTCGTATACGAAGTATGCAAATAGAAAGTATTGCAATTGTCAAGATTTTGAGATTTTGATAGATCTCCACATTTTAGACCTCCCTCAGTCCGAAAAACACAATTTTAGAATTTTGTCTGTCTGTCTGACTGCGAACACGATAACTCAAAGACTATTAGAGCTAGAGGGATGAAATTTGGTATGCGATCTTTACACATAATTCATAGGTTTCTGTCAAATTTTGGACAAAATCCATATACGGGAAGTATGTGTTCATGTGAACACGATAACTCAAAAACTTAAATAGCTAGATGTATAAAATTTGGTACTCAGTTTTATCATCAGGAATGTAGGTCCATATCATATTTTGGACCAAATCCGTCAAAGGGTCTGTCGGTCTATATAATCGCATACTTGTGAACACGATAACTCCTAACCCTATGACTTAGTGAATAAAAATTTATATGAGATATTTTAGCCTTAATTATAGATCCGCGCCCATTTTTCGTTTCAATCGGTTGAAAAAAAGTAGTTCAAATTGCATATTCAATTTTCTGTCTTTTACGCAAGACCATATTGCGTATTGGCGAGTACCCTTTCGCCTTGGCGGGCGCCAAGAGAAACTCGTGGGTATGCTGTTTTGCTTATTTTTTCTCCGCCTGTATTAGGGGCGCTTACTGCGTTTTACTGCCGTTTGCTTTATTTTTTCTCCATATGTGTATGGGAGTATACGAGAAAGTTTAGGGGAAATCACTCCCGTTGGTTTATTATGGAGACTAAAAAGAAAAGAGTTGATGTTTCATAGGAAGAAAACAATGATTTGTCAGTTATATTTGTTCTTTTTTTATGCTGTAATTTTCGAAGTAAATGTACGTTTCTATTGATCGAAGGTTGTTTTTTTTTCTGTGGTCAACATTATTTCTTCTTAACTTTCGAATTTGACATGCCTGATTTGCATCATTATTCACCTCGAAATGTGTAACTGAAAAATGTATGATGGAAAGCATATTTTTGATTGTATATTTTGCCTCAATTAGAAAAAGAACTTTGTTTGGAAAAATGTTTTAGTTAATAGCTGAAATTTAGATTTAAAATATTAACAATCGAATCTCTTTCTGAACTTGTCGATTGATATCTCCTTGCCAGCTATCGTGCAACGTCACAACATTACGTTAATTAACAAATAAATCAAGCCAATATTCAGCAACTTAACAATAATGAAAAATTAAGTATATTCAGTTCTCAAAATAAGGAAAATGCTCAAGTAAGTTTCCCTAGCTTTGTTGTTGTGGGAATGTCAAGTTTGGCAATCCTACACCGCCAATTCGGCAACCCTGTTCTGCCTCAGGAGCGGAAGACATACGCTCAGAAGGAGATGAGTTTTGGCGGTCGTTGATTGATTGTAGACGCGTGTGAGAACGGAGATTCTATTCGCGCGGACCAGGAAGTGGTCTTGGCGAGTGGCTGGAAGTTTTTTGCCAGATAGATACCGATCGGAAGGATCAATGTGTTGAATTGAAGCTCGGGACCAGGTAAGTGTGTTGGAAAATATATGCTTTAATCATCATGTTATAAAACTCATCATTTTTTATGTACTTGCCCCATGAATAAACAAAAATAAATAACTTTGGGATTAAAACGTCTTTTGTGTATCCATCCCACATCAAAGAAATCCCACGTCAGGATCGTGGCAGTTGCTATTATTTTTTTTCCTATATTTGTTTTAGTAACTTCATTTGCTTATTTGTTTTTTTTTTGCAAGAATTCGTACTTGCTTTATATAAATTTCAATAGATTACTAAACTTTAATTGACACTTTTACAGGTTATATGCTTGGTCCTATGTGTTTACTTTATGGGTTTATATGTTTCACTTTAATTG